>CAJNDT010005974.1:0-137500 GCA_905221615.1 Symbiodinium sp. CCMP2592
GGGTTTAGGGGTTTGGGGTTTAGGGTTTAGGGTTTAGGGGTTTAGGGGTTTAGGGTTTAGGGTTTAGGGTTTAGGGCTCTTGTGTCAACTCCAAACCGGGTGTGTCCTGTTCCACTGCCGCAAAGTTGTCTAGCAACTGGGCAAGCACCTGCTCGTGACGACATTGGCACAGATGCTTAGGTTCACGGCTTAGGGTTTGTAGGAGTACCAGAAAGCTCCATATCATCAATATCTTCATCATAGAGATATAGCAGCAGTAGCACTACAGCGTCAGAAAAAGGTAAGAAGCGCGATTAAAACTTGTCGTTGGCACCTTCACTCGTCAAGGAGATAAGGGAAATCATCTTACTACCGTACTACCTTTGAGATGCTTGTAGCTAAAAAGAAGACTGGGGAGCTGGCTAAGCAGTGTGATGTAGGAGCCTGGATAGTTAGAATAGGGGTTGGGGGCTCTTATACTAAAAATATAACAGGGAACCCCCAAAACCCTATTCTACTTGTTTGGCCGCTACATTATTAGCATTGAATACTCCGAACATGTCCTAACACAATTTCGATGTTGGGTACAAGCGGCTGCAGCTGCCGCAAAAAAGGGTTTAGGGTTTAAGGGTTTACGGTTTAGGTCCTTTGCTGAAATCTCACAGTATTGTAAAGTGGAAGGTAATGTTGTCAGCCGGGGCACCGATTGACAGGTGCATCAGCGATTATGTGCAATAGACTTGGCATAACCTGCGCCTAAACCAGCGGGGTATTCGGTAGTTTCGGGACATGGGGCTCTCTGGGTTCGCCTAACTTTCACTTGCCAGGAGCCTCCACCAGCCCGGTTAGAAGCGGCACAGCCTGCCGAGGATAGGTGTCAAAAGGGTAAAGTCGTGACCGTGAGAGCCACGGGGCAAATAAGGGGGACGAGGTCGAGGACAACTGAACAAGAATACAACCGCAGCGCCCCTGCAAACGCCCACAGTGTCAAAAACAATTCCCTGATCGCCCAATGCACGCAGAAAGTGAATGCATAAGAAGTTGTACGTCCTAAGGCTGATAGTAGGTCCTAATGTGAGCTCGTGATTAGTGATGGACCCCTCAATAGAGCCAAACTCGGCCCGGAACTCAATAGCGGCAGTGGAAAGGCACCTTCAATAGAGCTAAACTCGGACTGCACGTAACAATAACCCCCCCCCCTCCAATAGTCGTAATTACCGTCCCGGATTTTTTCCAAGGTTTAGATAAATAAACACTGCTACTACAAAGTGACGCTCTGGAAAAGGAGAGACAGAGACAGGCAAGATTTCTATACTACAGCTACCAGAGCCCCGGCCCCAAAAACAACTTAGACCCCGGCGATGATCAGGGAGGCGACTCCCCCGCACTAATGCGGCTTCAGGAGGATGTTGCGGGGCGGGGGCGGGGGCTACTAATCAGGAGATCACATTAGCCTTGAGAGACAAGGCCCCCAAACCCTGCAATGCCTAAACCTCAAAAGTCTGTGGGCAGACAAGAACTTCATACAAGAGGTACCAACAACGACAAGCGCATGACAGGGAACCTTGAGACTGCAATTGGGTGCATCTACATAAACGCGATGATGGCCACCGTGTCATCATCCTACAGAGTAGCTCCTGTCGTCTATGCCACCGTTCACCTTCTTTAACGCCATGTTAGACGGCCAGCTTTGATAAACACAGGAAGCAGGAGAATGGTGGCTATCATGATCTTCGACAGCGACATTGCCATGGCGTCCGACTAGACTCCTAGTTCATTGTTGGGACAGGATTAGAAATGTACATGTTTATTCCTTATTATTGGGTTTAAGTTAAGTACCCATAATCATAGCAAGTTAAAATATTACCCAACTATGACAAAGACTCCAATAAAAACCGAATGCCCCACCATCTTTGACACTGCAAGGAACCACCGGCTGCCCCAATCAGAGTATGCACTGCAGTACCTGTGGTACCACTAGCAGCAAAGACCTAACGCGGTAGTACGAAACGTCGTCATCGCAGTAATTACTGATACCAAGTAGGAGTACTTGCAGCGACCAACTGTCAAGATCAGTCATAGCATGATTAATAACGATGATGATGTGGGTTAGCGGACTCTCGATTCCATCTTGCTGGTACCCAGAGGCTCCATAGTAGTTCCTTTTTGGGATTACCTTATAGGATTCTACATATGAACCCCAAAAAGGAACTACTTTGGAGCCTTAGGGTAGCGACAAGACCGGGAACTGCTAGACCAACAGAATACGTTTAACGTCCGCCCGGCCCTGAAACGCAAGCGCACGCACACATTGCTGTTTCTTCTGGACTCAAGACTTGGCCCAAGACTTGGTCGCCTCGCCTCTTGTCCCAATATATACACGGCTTGGCTTGTGTTACTATGTTACTACGCCTCGACCTTCACTCCATTTGGGGCTTGCAGGGCTTAGCAGCAAGTCCGCGGGCTTACAGGGCTAATAGGGTTCAAAGTCTAGGGAGCTGAAGGGTCTAGCACTTACTACTTAAAGGATCATGGGACTTAGTAACTCGGGTTATACTTAGGGTAACTATACTTACAACCACTTATAACCCCAATTAAGGTACTTATAACCTTACTTACTAAGTCCCACGATCCTCCAAGTACCAATCAGACACAGAACAGCAATTGCAGTAATCTTAAGTTTCTGCACTCCGGAGCTGATAACCATGGTGAGCTGATACAACGAGGTTTAGGGTCAAGTGCTTCTCACTCCAAAACCCAAAGCCCTAAACCTTCATAAACCCAGGCCTTAAGCCACCCGAAGCCCTGAACCCCCAACTCCTTTATAAGACCTGAACCCGAAACCGTGAACCTTGCTTCAAATCCTAAACCCTAAGTATAATTAGACATCCCTAAACCCTGTTATGAGCCCTACACCCCAAGCCCTAATGTAGGAACCTGATTAGGAATTTCCCCTGATTAGAATGGCACGGGCCGGGTGTTGGGGTCAGATTTGTATGTGTTTTAATTGAACCCCAAATAAGGACAAAAAATTGAAAAAACAACCCCCCCAATTAGACAGGCTCGTTCCATCCACAGAAACAATTTGATTGACTTTCAATTGAACCCGAAATAAATAAAATGTCCCCCCAATTAGACAGGATACCCCACAGCCCCCAGCCCTTCTTATGGACCCTGAATAATTCTTAAAGATAACCCCCTGATTAAAAAGGGTCTAATCTCTCACAGCAACCAGCACCCCCCTAATTTTTTTTTAGCTCGCAGCCCCTGATTAGTTAGGACCCCACAGCCCCCAACCCTTCTTATGGACCCTGAATAATTCTTAAAGATAACCCCCTGATTAAAAAGGGTCTAATCCCTCACAGCAACCAGCACCCCCCTAATTAATTTTTTAGCTTACAGCCCCTGATTAGTTAGGACCCCACACCCCCCAACCCTTCTTATGGACCCTGAATAATTCTTAAAGATAACCCCCTGATTAAAAAGGGTCTAATCCCTCACAGCAACCAGCACCCCCCTAATTAATTTTCTAGCTTACAGCCCCTGATTAGTAAGGACCCCACAGCCCCCAACCCTTCTTATGCCCTGAATAATTCTTAAAGATAACCCCCTGATTAAAGAGGATCCAATCCTTCAAAGTAATTAGCCGTCCTCTGATTAAACAGGATCCCCCCAAAAAAAACCTCCAAATGTGTTTTTTTATAAGAAGGGGGTTGTAATCTTACTTGCAATTTCTATTGATGAAGATGAAGATGATTATGATGGTTTTGATGAGCTTGACGACGATGATGATGATGATGATCACGATTAGATGACGATGAGCTTGGCGATGATGACAGTGGCGATGAGGAGTAGTAGCAATACCAGTAAGAGTAGTAGTGGTAGTAGTAGTAGTAGTAGAAGAAGAAGTAGTAGTAGTAGCAGTAGTACTACGAAAGTTGTACTACAAGAATGCACAATCCAGCCAGCAGCCGAAACGATGCATTTCCAGTACTAAAGTTGTACTACAAGCAAGCACAATCCAGCCAGGAGCCGAAACGAGGCATTTCCAGTACTAAAGTTGTACTACAAGCAAGCACAATCCATTCAGGAGCCGAAACGAAGCATTCCAGCACCAAAGTTGCACTACAAGCAAGCACACAATCCAGACAGGAAACGAAACGAGGCATGTCCAGCACAAATTGCACGCAAGCACAAGCACAATGCAGGCAGGAGCCGAAACGAGGCATTTCCAGTACTAAAGTTGTACTACAAGCAAGGACAATCCACAGAAGCCGAAACGATTCCCAGTACTGAAGTTGAACAACAAGCAAGTGCACAATCCAGCCAGGAGCCGAAACGATACATTTCCAGCACTAAAGTTGTGCTACAAGCACAAGCACAATGCAGGCAGGAGCCGAAACGAGGCAATTCCTATACTAAAGTTGTACTACAAGCAAGCACAATCCGGCCAGGAGCCGCAACGAAGCATTTCCAGTACTGAAGTTGCACCACAAGCAAGCACAGTCCACAGAAGCGAAACGACGCATTTCCAGTACTAAAGTTGTTCTACAAGCAAGCACAATCCAGCCAGGAGCTGTAATGAGGCATTTCCAGCACCAAAGTTGTACTACAAGCAAGCACAATCCAGCCAAGAGTCGAAACGAGGCATTTCCAGCAATAAAGTTGTACTACAAGAAACACAATCCAGGCAGGAGCCGAAACGAGGCATTTCCAGTACTAAAGATGTACTACAAGCAAGCACAATCCAGCCAGGAGCCGAAACGACGCATTTCCAGTACTGTGGCAGGTGGTGGCAGTTGCAGGTGTATTTGCACTGATTTAGTGTGTATTTGGCACGGGCTTAATGTGTCTTTGCACGGACTTAATGGATTTCTTGTATGTTTGCACGGATCTAGTATTCGTGTGGAAATGGGCAAGTGGGAATGCGTGGGTTTGCACGGTTTTGGTTTTCGATTCTGGTTGGGAAAGAACCCAAATGACACCGCCGGAGATTGAGCCCGCGACCCTGCCCAATACGCCCTGCTGAACGGCCGCCCCCAGTTTCGTCTAGTCGCCCATAGCTCAGCGGGTAAGCGAATGGCTTACAAGCCCTTCTGGAAAAAGGGCGCGGGCTCAAACCCCGGTGGTGTCATTTAGACCCTTTGACGTTAATAAGGGCTTAATACGGCTTTAATAAGGGCTTAATAAAGCCTTAATAAGACTCTTATAAGCCTTAAATAAAGCTCTAATAAAGCTTTAATATGGCTTTAATAAGGGCTTAATAAGGCCATAATAAGGGCTTAATAAAGCCTTAATAAGCCTCTTATAAGCCTTAAATAAGGCTTTAATATGGCTTTAATAAGGGCTTAATAAGGTTTTAATAAGGGCTTTATAAGGCCTCAATAAGCCTCGTATAAGCCTTGTTAAGCTTTATTAAAGCCATATTGAAGCCTTATTACAGCCTTTATTAAGGGCTTTTCAAGAGCAGCCAGGGCCAGCCAATATCATCCAGCACCAGCAAGAAACAGCCAGTTTCAGCCAGTACCCGTCAGTATCAGCCAGTATCAGCCAATATCAGGATCAGCCATTATCATCCAGCATCAGCAAGTATCAGCCAATATCATCCAGCATCAGCAAGTATCAGCCAGTTTCAGCCGGGATCAGCCAGGATCAGCCAGTATCAGCCAGTTTCAGCCAGTATCAGTCAGTATCAGCCAATATCGCCAGGATCAGCCAGTACCATCCAGCATCAGCAAGTATCAGCCAATATCAGCGAGCATCCGCCAGGATCAGCCAAGCTGTTGGCCAGCCAGTTTCAGCTGGTATCAGCCAGTATCAGCCAGGATCAGCCAGTTTCAGCCCGTATCAGCTAGTTTCAGCCAATATCAGCCAGTCTCAGCCAGGATCAGCCAGTATCATCCAGCATAAGCAAGTATCAGCCAGTTTCAGCCAGCATCAGCCAGTTTCAGCCAGTATCAGCCAATATCATCCAGTATCAGCCAATACCAGCCAGGATCCGCCAGTTTCAGCCAGCATCAGCAAGTATCAGCGCTTCAGCCAGTCTCAGCCAGTACCGGTCAGTATCAGCCAGTATCAGCCAGCATCAGCCAGGCTGTTGGCCAGTATCAGCTGGCATCAGTCAGTATCAGGATCAGCCATTATCATCCAGCATCAGCAAGTATCAGCCAGTTTCAGCCAGTATTAGCCAATATCAGCCAGGATCAGCCAATATCATCCAGCATCTGCAAGGCTACCCCCCTTTGGGTGCCTGACACCACAAATAAAGGAGCAAGCTCTGGGGTCCTGATTAGCAGGGCCGGTCGCCGGTGTGTCCGGTCGGAAGGTGCGTGCCTCTAGCTTTGCAATCAGCAATCATCACAGAAAGCTAGCTCTGCATGGGTAAGTGGTTCTGGGTTTGGCAAAAGCAATGATCAGGAAGGTTCCGCAGGCCTCCAGAAAGTAATGATTTCTTTATCAAAGGCCTCTCAAAGAATGCGATTTCTCAAGTTCTGCAAGGCTACCCCCCTTTGGGTGCCTGACACCACAAATAAAGGAGCAAGCTCTGGGGTCCTGATTAGCAGGGCCGGTCGCCGGTGTGTGCGGTCGGAAGGTGCCTCTGGCTTTGCAATCAGCAATCATCACAGAAAGCTCTGCATGGGTAAGTGGTTCTGGGTTTGGCAAAAGCAATGATCAGGAAAGTTCCGCAGGCCTCCAGAAAGTAATGATTTCTTTATCAAAGGCCTCTCAAAGAATGCGATTGCTCAAGTTCTGCAAGTCTACCCCCCTTTGGGTGCCTGACACCACAAATAAAGGAGCAAGCTCTGGGGTCCTGATTAGCAGGGCCGGTCGCCGGTGTGTGCGGTCGGAAGGTGCCTCTGGCTTTGCAATCAGCAATCATCAGGGAAAGCTCTGCATGGGTAAGTGGTTCTGGGTTTGGCAAAAGCAATGATCAGGAAGGTTCCGCAGGCCTCCAGAAAGTAATGATTTCTTTATCAAAGGCCTCTCAAAGAATGCGATTTCTCAAGTTCTGCAAGGCTACCCCCCTTTGGGTGCCTGACACCACAAATAAAGGAGCAAGCTCTGGGGTCCTGATTAGCAGGGCCGGTCGCCGGTGTGTGCGGTCGGAAGGTGCCTCTGGCTTTGCAATCAGCAATCATCAGGGAAAGTTCTGCAGGGGGGAGTGGTTGTGGGTTTGGCAAAAGCAATGATCAGGAAAGTTCTGCTGCCGGCCAAACCGCAGGCCTCCAGAAAGTAATGATTTCTTTATCAAAGGCCTCTCAAAGAATGCGATTTCTCAAGTTCTGCAAGGCTACCCCCCTTTGGGTGCCTGACACCACAAATAAAGGAGCAAGCTCTGGGGTCCTGATTAGCAGGGCCGGTCGCCGGTGTGTGCGGTCGGAAGGCGCCTCTGGCTTTGCAATCAGCAATCATCAGGGAAAGCTCTGCATGGGTCAGTGGTTCTGGGTTTGGCAAAAGCAATGATCAGGAAGGCTCCGCAAACCGCAGGCCTCAAGAAAGTAATGATTTCTTTATCAAAGGCCTCTCAAAGAATGCGATTTCTCAAGTTCTGCAAGGCTACCCCCCTTTGGGTGCCTGACACCACAAATAAAGGAGCAAGCTCTGGGGTCCTGATTAGCAGGGCCGGTCGCCGGTGTGTGCGGTCGGAAGGTGCCTCTGGTTTTGCAATCAGCAATCATCACAGAAAGCTCTGCATGGGTAAGTGGTTCTGGGATCAGGAAAGTTCTGGTGCCGGCCAAACCGCAGGCCTCCAGAAAGTAATGATTTCTTTATCAAAGGCCTCTCAAAGAATGCGATTGCTCAAGTTCTGCAAGGCTACCCCCCTTTGGGTGCCTGACACCACAAATAAAGGAGCAAGCTCTGGGGTCCTGATTAGCAGGGCCGGTCGCCGGTGTGTCCGGTCGGAAGGTGCCTCTGGCTTTGCAATCAGCAATCATCACAGAAAGCTAGCTCTGCATGGGTAAGTGGTTTTGGGTTTGGCAAAAGCAATGATAAGGAAGGTTCCGCAGGCCTCCAGAAAGTAATGATTTCTTTATCAAAGGCCTCTGAAAGAATGCGATTTCTCAAGTTCTGCAAAGCTACCCCCCTTTGGGTGCCTGACACCACAAATAAAGGAGCAAGCTCTGGGGTCCTGATTAGCAGGGCCGGTCGCCGGTGTGTCCGGTCGGAAGGTGCCTCTGGCTTTGCAATCAGCAATCATCAGGGAAAGCTCTGCATGGGGTAGTGGTTGTGGGTTTGGCAAAAGCAATGATCAGGAAAGTTCTGCTGCCGGCCAAACTGCAGGCCTCCAGAAAGTAATGATTTCTTTATCAAAGGCCTCTCAAAGAATGCGATTTCTCAAGTTCTGCAAGGCTACCCCCCTTTGGGTGCCTGACACCACAAATAAAGGAGCAAGCTCTGGGGTCCTGATTAGCAGGGCCGGTCGCCGGTGTGTCCGGTCGGAAGGTGCCTCTGGCTTTGCAATCAGCAATCATCAGGGAAAGCTCTGCATGGGGGAGTGGTTGTGGTTTGGCAAAAGCAATGATCAGGAAAGTTCCGCAGGCCTCCAGAAAGTAATGATTTCTTTATCAAAGGCCTCTCAAAGAATGCGATTTCTCAAGTTCTGCAAGGCTACCCCCCTTTGGGTGCCTGACACCACAAATAAAGGAGCAAGCTCTGGGGTCCTGATTAGCAGGGCCGGTCGCCGGTGTGTCCGGTCGGAAGGTGCCTCTGGCTTTGCAATCAGCAATCATCAGGGAAAGCTCTGCATGGGGGAGTGGTTGTGGGTTTGGCAAAAGCAATGATCAGGAAGGTTCCGCAGGCCTCCAGAAAGTAATGATTTCTTTATCAAAGGCCTCTCAAAGAATGCGATTTCTCAAGTTCTGCAAGGCTACCCCCCTTTGGGTGCCTGACACCACAAATAAAGGAGCAAGCTCTGGGGTCCTGATTAGCAGGGCCGGTCGCCGGTGTGTCCGGTCGGAAGGTGCCTCTGGCTTTGCAATCAGCAATCATCAGGCAAAGCTCTGCATGGGGGAGTGGTTCTGGGTTTGGCAAAAGCAATGATCAGGAAAGTTCCGCAGGCCTCAAGAAAGTAATGATTTCTTTATCAAAGGCCTCTCAAAGAATGCGATTTCTCCAGCCAGTTTCAGCCAGAATCAGTCAGTATCAGCCAATATCGCCAGGATCAGCCAGTACCATCCAGCATCAGCAAGTATCAGCCAATATCAGCGAGCATCCGCCAGGATCAGCCAAGCTGTTGGCCAGCCAGTTTCAGCTAGTATCAGCCAGTATCAGCCAGGATCAGCCAGTTTCAGCCCGTATCAGCTAGTTTCAGCCAATATCAGCCAGTCTCAGCCAGGATCAGCGAGTATCATCCAGCATAAGCAAGTATCAGCCAGTTTCAGCCAGCATCAGCCAGTTTCAGCCAGTATCAGCCAATATCATCCAGTATCAGCCAATACCAGCCAGGATCCGCCAGTTTCAGCCAGCATCAGCAAGTATCAGCCGATATCAGCCAGTCTCAGCCAGTACCGGTCAGTATCAGCCAGTATCAGCCAATATCAGCCAGCATCAGCCAGGCTGTTGGCCAGTATCAGCTGGCATCAGTCAGTATCAGGATCAGCCATTATCATCCAGCATCAGCAAGTATCAGCCAGTTTCAGCCAGTATTAGCCAATATCAGCCAGGATCAGCCAATATCATCCAGCATCAGCAAGTATCAGCCAGTCTTAGCCAGTATCGGCCAGTATCCCGGTATCAGCCAGTTTCAGCCAGTATCAGCCAATATCGCCAGGATCAGCCACTACCATCCAGCATCAGCAAGTATCAGCCAATATCAGCGAGCATCGCCAGGATCAGCCAAGCTGTTGGCCGGTATCAGCTGGCATCAGCCAGTATCATCCAATATCATGCAGTTTCAGCACAGCCAATATCAGCCAGTCTCAGCCAGTATCAGCCAGTTTCAGCCAGTATCAGCCAGGATCAGCCAGTTTCAGCCAGTATATCAGCCAATATCATCCAGTATCAGCCAATATCGGCCAATATCAGCCAGGATCAGCCAGTTTCAGCCAGCATCAAGCAAGCATCAGCCGGTTTCAGCCAGTATCAGACAGTATCAGCCAGTATCAGCCAAGACAAGCCAGCATCACAAGCTGTTTAGCCAGTATCAGTTGGCATCAGTAATATCAGGATCAGCCAAGATGATCCAACATCAGCAAGTATCAGCCAGTTTCAGCAAGTATCAGCCGATATCAGCCAGGATCAGCCAGTTTCAACCCAAATCAGCCAATATCAGCCAGGATCAGCCAATATCATCCAGGATCAGCCAGTATCATCGTATCAGCCAGTTTCAGCCAGTATCAGCCAGGATCAGCCAGTTTCATCCAGTATCAGCCAATATCATCCAGGCTCAGCCAAGCTGTTGGCCAGTATCAGCTGGCATCAGTCAGTATCAGGATCAGCCAGTTTCATCCAGCAATATCATCCAACATCAGCAAGTTTCGGCCAGTTTCAGGCAGTGTCAGCTGGCTTTGCACGGTTTTGGGTTTTGCTTGTGCTCTTGGCGGTTATTGGTCATTTCAAAATTTCGATTCCGGTTGGGAAAAAACCCAAATGACACCGCCGGAGATTGAGCCCGCGACCCTGCCCAATACGCTCTGCTGAACGGCCGTCCCCAAGTTCGTCTAGTCGCCCATAGCTCAGCGGGTAAGCGGATGGCTTACAAGCCCTTCTGGAAAAAGGGCGCGGGCTCAAACCCCGGTGGTGTCATTTAGACTCTTTGACGTTAATAAGGGCTTAATAAGGCTTTAATAAGGGCTTAATAAAGCCTTAATAAGCCTTTATAAGCTTTTAAAAAAGCTCTAATAAAGCTTTAATATGGCCTTTAAAAGGCTATAATAAGGGCTTAATAAAGCCTTATAAGCCTCTTATAAGCCTTAAATAAGGCTTTAATATGGCTTTAATAAGCCTTAATAAGGCCTTAATAAGCCTCGTATAAGCCTTGTTATTTTATTGAAGCAGCCTTTATTAAGGGCTTTTCAGGAGCAGCCAGGGCCAGCCAATATCATCCAGCATCAGCAAGAAACAGCCAGTTTCAGCCAGTACAGCCAGTATCAGCCAATATCAGGATCAGCCATTATCATCCAGCATCAGCAAGTATCAGCCAATATCATCCAGCATCAGCCAATATATTCATCCAGCATGAGCAAGTATCAGCCAGTTTCAGTCGGGATCAGCCAGGATCAGCCAGGATCAGCCAGTATCAGCCAGTTTCAGCCAGTATCAGTCAGTATCAGTTAATATCGCCAGGATCAGCCAGTACCATCCAGCATCAGCAAGTATCAGCCAATATCAGCGAGCATCCGCCAGGATCAGCCAAGCTGTTGGCCAGCCAGTTTCAGCTGGTATCAGCCAGTATTAGCCAGGATCAGCCAGTTTCAGCCCGTATCAGCTAGTTTCAGCCAATATCAGCCAGTCTCAGCCAGGATCAGCCAGTATCATCCAGCATAAGCAAGTATCAGCCAGTTTCAGCCAGCATCAGCCAGTTTCAGCCAGTATCAGCCAATATCATCCAGTATCAGCCAATACCAGCCAGGATCCGCCAGTTTCAGCCAGCATCAGCAAGTATCAGCGCT
Source organism: Symbiodinium sp. CCMP2592 (assembly GCA_905221615.1). Classification (NCBI taxonomy): domain Eukaryota; class Dinophyceae; order Suessiales; family Symbiodiniaceae; genus Symbiodinium; species Symbiodinium sp. CCMP2592. The sequence goes on from CAJNDT010005974.1 coordinate 11,592, forward strand.
TCAGCCAGTCTCAGCCAGTACCCAGTCAGTATCAGTAGTCAGCCAGTATCAGCCAATCATCAGCCAGCATCAGCCAGGCTGTTGGCCAGTATCAGCTGGCATCAGTCAGTATCAGGTATCAGCCATTATTTCAGCCAGCATCCAGCATCAGCAAGTATCAGCCAGTTTCAGCCAGTCATTAGCAGCAAGTATATCAGCAGCCAGGATATCAGCCAATATTAGCCATCCAGCATCAGCAAGTATCAGCCAGTTTCAGCCAGTCTTAGCCAGTATCGGCCAGTATCCCGGTATCAGCCAGTTTCAGCCAGTATCAGCCAATATCGCCAGGATCAGCCAGTACCATCCAGCATCAGCAAGTATCAGCCAATATCAGCGAGCATCGCCAGGATCAGCCAAGCTGTTGGCCGGTATCAGCTGGCATCAGCCAGTATCATCCAATATCATGCAGTTTCAGCACAGCCAATATCAGCCAGTCTCAGCCAGTATCAGCCAGGATCAGCCAGTATCAGCCAGGATCAGCCAGTTTCAGCCAGTATATCAGCCAATATCATCCAGTATCAGCCAATATCGGCCAATATCAGCCAGGATCAGCCAGTTTCAGCCAGCATCAAGCAAGCATCAGCCGGTTTCAGCCAGTATTAGACAGTATCAGCCAGTATCAGCCAAGACAAACCAGCATCACAAGCTGTTTGGCCAGTATCAGTTGGCATCAGTAATATCAGGATCAGCCAAGATGATCCAACATCAGCAAGTATCAGCCAGTTTCAGCAAGTATCAGCCGATATCAGCCAGGATCAGCCAGCTTCAACCCGAATCAGCCAATATCAGCCAGGATCAGCCAATATCATCCAGGATCAGCCAGTATCATCGTATCAGCCAGTTTCAGCCAGTATCAGCCAGGATCAAGCCAGTTTCAGCCAATATCAGCCAATATCATCCAGGCTCAGCCAAGCTGTTGGCCAGTATCAGCTGGCATCAGTCAGTATCAGGATCAGCCAGTTTCATCCAGCAATATCATCCAACATCAGCAAGTTTCGGCCAGTTTCAGGCAGTGTCAGCTGGCTTTGCACGGTTTTGGGTTTTGCTTGTGCTCTTGGCGGTCATTGGTCATTTCAAAATTTCGATTCCGGTTGGGAAAGAGCCCAAATGACACCGCCGGAGATTGAGCCCGCGACCCTGCCCAATACGCCCTCCTGAACGGCCGCCCCCAGTTTCGTCTAGTCGCCCATAGCTCAGCGGGTAAGCGGATGGCTTACAAGCCCTTCTGGAAAAAGGGCGCGGGCTCAAACCCCGGTGGTGTCATTTAGAATCTTTGACGTTAATAATGGCTTAATAAGGCTTTAATAAGGGCGTAATAAAGCCTTAATAAGCCTCTTATAAGCCTTAAATAAAGCTCTAATAAAGCATTAATATGGCTTTAATAAGGGCTTAATAAGGCCATAATAAGGGCTTAATGCTTTTCACAGCCTTATTCAGGCCTTATTAAGGCCATATTGAAGAAGCCGTATTACAGCCTTATTGAAGCCTTATTCATCCCTTATTACGGCCTTATCAAGCCCACTATTGTAATACGACTGTACCATTACCTTTCTGCAATTGTATTATTGTACTACTATTATGCTACTAGTGTACTACTGTACCACTACTGTACTACCCTACTACACTACCACTACCACTACCACTACCACTACTACTACTACTACTACTGCTACTACTACTACTACTACTACTACTACTACGACAACTACTACTGTACTACTACTGTACTACTGCACTACTACTGTACCACTACTGTACTACTACTGTACTACTACTGTACTACTACTGTACTACAACTGTACAACTACTGTACTACTACTGTACTACTACTGTACTGCTACTGTACTACTACTGTACTACTACTGTACTACTACTCTACTACTACTGTACTACTACTGTACTACTACTGTACTGCTACTGTACTACTACTGTACTGCTACTGTACTACTACTGAACTACTACTGTACTACTACTGTACTACAACTGTATTACAACTGTACTACTACTGTACTACTACTGTACTACAACTGTACTACTACTGTACTACTACTGTACTACTACTGTACTACTACTGTACTACTACTGTACTACTACTGTACTACTAACTAGTAGTACTACTACTGTACTACTATAGTATACTATTAGCTTTCCCTCGAACAGGTTTCCCCCAATCCCCAAACAAGGTCTTGTATTGCTTTAAACGTTCAACCCCCAAATAGCGCGGAGTTTGGCTACACACCCCCAATTAGACAGGCTCACCCGATCTCGCCCGGAAAAACCTGACCTTGAATAAACCCCCATGCCCACCCCCCCCATTAGAAGGGTCCACTGGTACTGTACTACTACTGCTGCACTACTACTGTACTACTACTGTACTACTACTGTACTACTACTGTACTACTACTGTACTACTACTGTACTACTACTGTACTACTACTGTACTACTACTGTACTACTACTGTACTACTACTGTACTACTACTGTACTACTACTGTACTACTATACTATACTGGTCCCCAAACAAGGTTCTCCGGGACCTTGAACAAGGTTTCCCCCAAACCCCCCCAACAAGGTTCTTCCACTTAATCGTTTCGGGGGTTTTGGGGGCGAGGTGTCCGACCTTGTGACCTTGATAGCGGGGGGGGGGGGGCTCCCCCCCTTTCTTAATCAGGTTCCCACATTAAGCTCTAAACTCGGAGCCCTAGACACTAAACCACTAAACCCTAAGCCCTGAAACCTTTAAACCCTAAACCCTTAAACCCCCCCCGGGAGCCCTGCGCCTGAAGCGAGCTGCGGCTGGCACCGGAGGGTGCGCGACCCAAGGCCGGCACCAACTGCCTCGCTTGTGTTCACTCCGAGCTTCGGGGTGAAGGAAATAGCGCTTGAGGCTTTCAGAGAGTAACTCAGGGCTTGTTGTTTTGGATATTAAAGCTTCGGGGTGAAGGAATTAGATCTTCAGTGTTTTTCGAGTGTAGTTCAGGGCTGAGTGTTTTGGACATTAGAAACATTAGAAGTGCAGTTTAGGTTTCATGGTCGAAGGTATAGCGTCTAAGGAATATTTCCTGCAGTCATAATCGGAAGTGATACATAGGGTCCAGGTTTGTGGCTTTCAGGATTGCTGACAGGAAACGCAATAACAAGCTCTACTCTACATGTAACTCAAGGACAAGGAACATGGTTTAGGGTTCAGGGTAGTTGCAAGCGTTGGATCTTGAACATAATCTCGGTTACAAACTGTTGGATTTGAGCCTCGGGTTGGACTAAATGTCAGGTATCATAAGGCAGTGGGTGTGTCTGCCTGAGTCCTTACCGTGGCAACTGTTTTTTCGCGCGTACAGGTATGCACTAAAAGACAATGCTGCCACGGTTTCCGGCCTGGTAGCTGCCGAGACTTCTGTGTTGATTACATTCAAGGTCCACGGTTCTGGTTGCTGGTGTCGTCAAAACCATGTGAGAATGTTGAAACTGTCGAGGTTGATAGTGTTGTGCCATCGGCGGTTCGACATGGTACTGGCTGTTGCTGCTGATTTGTTGCTGGTCTCATTGCCCTACGACTCTTATGTCTATCAATAGCATGCGCGAAGTGCTGTCTTGTTCTTTCATACTACTACCTGTCCTCAGGCCACACCCTTCCCGAACATGCTTTCCTTTTCGCCGCAAGCGTTTATGCCTCAGGTCCTCGCGCTATATAGCTTGGCTCGGAGCCCATGTCACCAAAACCGAAACAATGAACCCCAAACCGCAAATCTGCCCTGTTGATGGTTGAAGAGGTGCCTTATTTGGGGGTCCTTATAATAAGGATCCTAGTATTTAGGGCACTATCCCAAAACGCATCAGCAACAGCAGCAAGAGAAGCGCTGAAAAAGCTGAAGTTGAGCTCATAGTAACATCTCAGCCATTAGGAAGTTGGCTGTCGCTGCACTTGGACTTTCACATACCCATATACCCTTTGGACCTAAACGGCTTGGATCCTGATCCCTTTCACAGGTACTTGGAGGATCATGGAAGTAAGGATATAAGTACCTTAATTGGGGTTATAAGTAGTTATAAGTATAGTTACCCTAATTATAACCTTACTTACGAAGTCCCATGATCCTTCAAGTAGGATGTGCGTGATCTCGGCACACCTCTTTCGTTCGATTGCGTGAGGCAAGTCTTGAAGTGAACAGAAGACAGGGCTTAGGGTTAAAACTAAACCTTACTTGGAGGGTCGGGGGACTTAGTCACTGGTTATCTTAGGGACTTATAAGTACCATAACCCCAATTAGGGTCCCTTTTAGGATACTTACAAGTCTACTTACTACCTACTTACACCCTCCAAGTAGAAGCTGGCCCCACCCTGTAATAGTGGTATAATAGGAATATACTAGGGCCCTAATATATTCCTTATAGTCACTATTACAGGGTGGGGGCAGCTTCTACAGTAGACCCCATGAAGTTGGAAAACCGGATTAAGGCAAAATAGTGCTAGGATTCCCTATACATTACTCTTAATTAAGGATTAAGGATTGAGGCTATTGGGTTTCCAACTTTTGGGCTTCTACTCTTAAATAGGATTTAGTGAACACTGAACTTCCAACTGAGCATCAGGCAGGAGGAGCGACAGGACATGGAGCACAACCTGCGAAGCGGCGTGAGCTTGAGGATTTCAGAAGCTTTACAAACTGCCTAGAGGCCCCGTAGTAGTTCGCTTTTGGGATTACCTTATAGAATTCTACATATGAAACCCCCAAAAGGAACTGCTATGGGGCCTCTGGGGACACACTACACACCTGATACCCCGAATATCCTGAAACCATTTCCCTGATGTAAGAAGCTCCTGTTCGGGATCCTATGACAGAACACAAATGTTCCGTCAATCTTTCATTGCCGGACATTTTCGTTTATCAGAGTGGCAAGCTCTGAATATCTTGAGGGGCATTCCTCACCTGAGATGCAGATAGCAGCTGAAATGTGCTGAAATCCAACTTGTGCATGTGAGGCCGTACGCCGGGTGCTCTGACGATCCCATCCCGGAACTCACAACTTATCAACTCCAATCACTGATCCACCTGCTCTTCGCAGGTAAAGCCTAAACCCAGAAGCCTTATTCAATCCCCGACCGCGAAGACCCCAATTGAAACCCTAACAGCCTTAAAACCCAAAACCCCAAACCCTATTGAAACCATATAGGTAGTTGTCAACATAGGGGTCCCTTTTTAGGTACCCTAAATATTAGGTGTCGTATTATAAGAAGGACCCAAAAAGGGACCTTAATTTTGACAACCACCCATTTTGCCCCCCCGCTTTTTAAATCGCCAGAAGTCGGCGGCAGAGACGCATCTGCTGACCTCAGCAAAGGCGCTGCCACTCTCGCTGGAGCTGTCCAGTACACCTGCAAGTTGGGTTCAGGGTGTAAGGATTACGGTTTAGGGTTTTTCGGTTTAAGGGTTGGGGTTTAGGGATGTTTGAGTTTAGAGTTAAGGGGGTTTGGGACGGGTTGCTATCCCAAATCGATGAGTGCAAGTTGGTAGTGTTTCAGGACACCCCCAATGGCCCTTCAATAGAGCCCGATATGGTCCCTCAATAATGGGTATTTCAAGTATAATAGAGGGTAGTTGGGCGAAGGCCTCAGCGTGCAACTAGAGTGAGACTCTGATTAGGGTTTAGGGTTGGTGTACGGTTTCGGGTGAAGGTTTTATCTTAAGGGTTTAGCTTTGGCAGCCAAATACACCTGCACATGTTCTTCGCGGAAAGAACACAAGTGAAATTTCAGTGGGCCTGATGCGATGGTTTAAGGAACTATGTTCCTTGTTTTAGCCGGTGTTGGGCTCTCTGCGGTACGGGACCACAATGCAGAATTCGATCAGCGAGCGTGCTCATTGTAACGGAATCTCTGGAAGAGCTCGACGATTGCACCTTGATGCTGGTGCTTAGCTGCCTTGGTTGCCAATCCTGAAACGAAGAACCCGACTCCAAATGCCAATATAGCACTACAAGGCCGGAATGCCGAAAAGAACCTAAGCCCTTCAAACAGAAGTAAACTGCAGCTCTGCTAGAAAGATGCCAAAAGGACACTCACACCAAAGAAACACCTGAAAACCTCACACGCCGTAAAAAATGAAGCCCTAGACTCGAATCTCAAGCCATTGACTCCTACAGTAAACCCCATAAAGTTGGAAACCTGATTAAGGCCAAATAGTGCTGGGATTCCCTATACATTACTCTTAATTAAGGATTAAGGATTGAGGCTATTGGGTTTCCAACTTCTTGGCTTCTACTCTAAAGCCAAAACCTCAACCTGAAAACTTTAACCCCAACCAATAAATACTCTACGCCAGAGCATGAAAAATCCTACAACCCAAAGAATGCACAAGATCCCTTATCAAACCCTTATCCAGAGGCTTCATATATACTTATACTACAATTATGGAATTAGGTCCTTAGAACAATAATAAGTATGGTTTTTGGGGACCTAATTCCATAATGTTGGTATATATGGAGCCTCTGGGTTAGAAGGAACTTAAAGGAATCCTTGAAAAGAACCCTTGAAGGAACCCTAAACCCTAAACCCCTAAACCCTAAACCCTTGAACCCTAACCCCTAAACCCCTAAACCCCTAAACCCCTAAACCTAAACCCTAAGCCCTAAACCCTTGAACCCTAACCCCTAAACCCCTAAACCCCTAAACCCCTAAACCTAAACCCTAAGCCCTAAACCCTAAACCCCTAAACCCGAAACCCGAGGAGCCCCTCAATGCATTCTCACACAAAGCCCCGCCGGCCCTGCATAAAGGATCATGCGACTTAGTAACTAGGGGTATAAGGTAGCTATACTTATATAGCTACTTATAACCCCAATTAAGGTACTCATAACCTTACTTACCAATTCCCATGATCCTCCAAGTGCACCTGCATGAGCCTCTGCCCCGGCGCTTAGGAAGCCCGCGGAAGCCAACCTCGGTTCGGAGCGTAGAGGGTTTAAGGGTTTTGGGTTGAGGGCTCAGGGTATATATGGTTCAGGGTTTAGGGTTTTACGATTTTTCCAACTTGGTGCACTTCTCGATTTGTGCGTGTCACCTTGAGCAGGGGCTACGAAGAGTTCGGGGTTTAGGGCTCAGGGCTTGGGTGTAGGGTTTAGGGAGCGTCAAAGGTTTAAGGGGTTTATGGGGCGTTAAGGGTTCAGGGTTTAGCGGGTCGAAGGTTGAATGTGTCTTCAGGGGCTTAGGGTTTAGGGCCACAAGGGCTCTTATTATGGCCAAAAGTGCTTGCCAAGGTTGCGAAGCTTACCCTGTATGCGGCCTTGACATAGAACAAAATTTCTCGTTTGGAGTTTAAGATGTAGTCCATCTTCCCTGCCACTGGGATACTAAGTTCTGCTTCCCATAAGGTTCAAGTACGGCTCAAATAACAACGGCCCACTCTGTACATAAATATATGTGTATATATATACACATATGTGTAAGTATATATACACATATATATACACAAGTATATATATATATATATACACACTGTGTGTATGTCTTTATATACATATATATATATGTATAGGTATTTGGATTCCTACGGAAACTTTAGGGGCTTTTGGAGGGCACTCTCATTTGTGATTGCTTGATAAGGATCGCTCTACAGGTCTGTCGTGCCACAATAGGGGCAACTTTCTGAAGCTAGCTGCATGCTTTGGGGCTATCTGCAGGCGACCTTCGCACAAAAATCACGATAAAGGAGAATTCAATCTCAAGTATGAACTTTTAAACACATCCGAGTATGAAACCTTGAAGCCCTAAACCTCAAAACCCTGGAACCCTAAACCCTGAAAACCCTAAGCCCATCTAAACCCTTAAAACCCTAAAGACCAAGGCCCAAGGCCCCAACAGCGACGCTGCACGCGGCGGCAGAGATGACTGGGCCTTGCCCGCAGCAGCACGCAGAGCCACCATGAGCTGGGCAACCAGGGCCTCCAAAGAAGGGCTCCTTAAAGGGTTCTATCAGGGTAGTAGTAGTAGTAGTAGTAGTAGTAGTAGTAGTAGTAGTAGTAGTAGTAGTAATAGTAGTAGTAGTAGGGCTTTTTACGGGATCTATGTGGGTCTAGGAGTCTTCACAAGCTTTGCCTAAATTGCCGTGGCACTGCGGAGTTTCTCAAGAAATGGGCTAGGGTATGGCTCTATGGTAGTTCGAGATTTCATTGTGCAGGTCGTCATGAGCTGCGCCACGAAAGCCTTTGCAAGGCTTTCTGACGTCAGCATCTGAAAGTTGTGCTTGGTTCGATGAGCAGGGCTACCCATGCCTGAAACATGTTGCACTGGGTGGACATTTGTTTGGCTCACGGCGTACAGTACTAGAGGTTTGAAGCCTAAGTGCTTTAGAGGCTCTGGCTCAAGTTCGAACTGAAAATCGATTTGAAAACAGACTTGAACCGATTTCCTTCAACTCAACTTTGGGCGCCCGAGCCGAGCCCCCAAACCTTGCAAAGAAGCTAGACCTGATCTCTCAACTTGAAGAGGCACCAAGACCCTCCTTGTACCCTCAAATACTGCTATAGAGTCCCAAATCATGGGTATCTAGGGCCTGACAAAGGTACATTGTTAGTCTCTTGTTGCCTACCTATATGAGTGACTATATCCCGGAAGCCCAAAGGATCATATATTTCGATCCGACACCAAAACCGCAAAGCCTTAAACGATGAAACCTGGAGCCTTTACCCCAAACGCCAGAGTCCCTAAGCCACAGAATCTCAAACACGAAGTGGCCTCATCACAAGACACGGGATTAGGAGTATATTATACTTCAACCATATCAAGGGATATAATATGCGATAACTATAAGACGAAAGGCCATGACGCTGTAACATTCAACTCCGAGCACCAAAACTAGACCTAAGAGTAACCTAGGAATAAAGAAGGGTGCCCTTTTTGGTTTAAAGGGGTTTATAAGGGAACCTGAACCCTAAAACAATGGAATAGGGGCCTACTCTGGGTCCTAGAAAACATCTTCTTCAAGCCAGCCCAAAGCTCCTATGCAACCCACGAATCCTAAACCCTAAGTCCCAAAGCTTAGCCCTCAACTGCAGGATGTAAGGCTTCTGGCTTGCAGCATGATGCGGTTGGAGTTTGGCGTTCAGGGTTTTATAGGGGGGGGGAGGGCTTACAGTTTTGTGGGTGTCTGATAGACTCCAAATCTCTGGGCTGCAGGGACAACACGGAAGGCCTCTCCAAGGGTAAAAGGAGGGACCCTTAATCAGGACCCCTAGGTATATACCCTTAATATAGCTATTACATACCCATTATATAGCCCATTGTTGGGTAGGGCTCCCTATCAAGGGTCCCTCCTTTTCCCCTTTGAGCCTCAAGCGTGAGGGATGCTGGGGAATAAAGGATTCTTCCAACTTAAAAGCACTTTTCAGATAGCTTTTCGAAGAGGGTAGGCACGGATTGCTTGGGAAGTTCGAAGATACCGGTAGTCTCCATTGTAGTTCCGTCCTCTGGCAATCCACATTTCTATGATAGGATCCTAAATAAGCATAAAAATGTCTGGCCAAAGAACAGCTACAATGGAGACTATAGGAAACCCCTAAACCTTAATGAAACCATAGGGGAGCGAAGCCGCTGAGAAAGGCACCAGTCCAGCCGTTGTCTCTTGGGTCATCATCTCTTTCAGGTACCCTGTGGATGTGTGGGGTTTAGGGCTTTGGGTTTAGGGCTTAGGTGAAGTCTTCGGGCTCTTTTGGTGCTTCGCGGTGCCAATGTGTGCAGGGTGCTTCATTACACTTGCGGAGTGTCTTAAAATGACTAACCAACACTGACCCTAAGGGTCCATGTACCCAAATAGTATATAATTTGGGCCCAATGTACCCATATAGGGAGTACTTTAAGGCCAATGTATGTACTATTTGGGTACATGGACCCTTAAACCCTAAACCCTATAGAGCCCTTATAGAACCCGTATAGTAACCCTTAAAGGAACCCCTATTTAGGTACATGGACCCTTAGGGTGACTGCTGCAACATGCGAAAGCTCAAGGGACTGATGGTGCCGTCAGCTCTCGATATCAGTTTGGGAAGTCGTCCAGAGGGTCCAAGTACTCCCTATCACAACCCTAAACCCTAAACCATCATAGTTATAGGACTTTAGGGCCTGTTTAGGTACCAAAAACCATACATAGGGACTACTTGGACCCTTAGGGTCAGACAAGACCAGAGAAAGAATGCTTGAATTGCCTTTCGCATGCAACTCGAAGCCCAACTAGACCCACGATTGTGCTGCCTCGGTCGGGATTTTCTGCCATCTTGGGATGAGACTTCAGCTGTCCTATAACCTAAACTCTGAGCCGCTTTTTTGGACTCAAACCCTGGACGCTGAGGGGCCGTCAGAAACCTTAAATCGCCTCCAAGCGCCCCCTCAAGCTTTGTTGCTGAGTTCATAAGCCCAATAGTATACACTTTCAGTTTTATAGTCGGCAATATTATCCCAAAAGTGTAAAGTGTGTCCACTCAGCTACTAAGTCAAGCTTTGACGGTGGTAAGGAGAATCTGCCAAGAACCCATGCCTGAGCGCTCGTTGCCCGCACCTCAGATTCAAGACGCTGGGGTTAAACGATGTAGAAGGAGTATGTGGCTCGACGGCGAAGTCGTATCAAAATCCTATTGATGCGTTGACTATCATATGGTTTCTTTGGATGAACCCTAAACCGAAAGCCTAAACAGTACCTTGAGCCTTCTACGCCCTAAGCACTGCGCATGGAGGATTATCCAAAGGCAAGTATGCATTTAGGGAGCGAATGAATAACCCGTCCACTGTTGTTGTTCCAGCTGCGGAGATGGCTAAGGTGCGAAAGAGGAGCACATTGGAAAGATTCTGGCTAGCGACGCGACGATGGCGACAAGGATGTGGATGCTGCTACTACTGTACTGCTTGAAGGCATGGTTATGGAGAGGAACATCTTTACGCTGCTGAGGATGACCATAACCATGAGGGCGATCACGATCATAACATGTTGATGGACAGACCGATGGCGATGACTGCTGTGACTGCTGGGGCTATCAAGCTCTGTTTGCTGCTGCCATCCATGTAGACGGTGTTACGGACGATTCTCAGGTTGACAGTGGTGGTCATGATGACGATGCTGATGATGAAGACGACAGCGGCAATAATAATAGTACGACTGCACACGGTACTGTTGATGCACCTGGCGTGGAGCTTTCGTCGGTGATACAGCCGCCTATCATGATCTAACGACGACGGGGGCAACAACGAGGACAGCGCATGGAATAAAGGGAACTCCAGAAAGTTGGAATATGGTTTCAGGGTAGGATACCTTATAATTTACCATAAAGGGTTTAGGATAATCATATTCCAACTTTCTGGCTTTTACCATAAGGGGTGAATGTTTTGTTGAAAAAACAGATGACCATGCTGTGCTCGCAGATGACAGCAGGAAGTGTTGCTAGTCTCCTTGTTGTTGTTGTTGCTGTTATCGTTGCGACTATTACTGTCCCCTAAGGGTCCATGTGCCTAAATAGCACATACATTGGCCTTAAAGCACTCCCTATATGTGTACATTGGGCCCAAAGTATATACTATTTGGGTACATGGACCCTTAGGGGTCGTTTGCTTGGGGATACCAACAAGGAAGGTCGGAGCTGATCCTGATAACGACGGCCGCAAGCAGGGGGCTTAGGGTTTAGGGTTTCGGGTTTAGGGGGCAGCTTGCACGCAGTTGCGTAGCTTTGCTTTTTGCAGGCTGCCATCATCGACAAGGCAAGCACTCAGCATGCAGCGAAGGTCCTCCGCTTCTTGCGCTCTCCGTGATCTGGTGATGGGGCCTCGGCCGCAGACTCTCCCAACAGCTTCAGCACCGCTGCCGGAAGAGTGCGCTTCTTTACCATAGTCTTGACCTTGCTGTTGCTGGTCCCAAAGGTCCTGCATGCCCGCTGCAGAAGCTCTAAGCCCTTGAGAATTGCAGCTTCCGTGATGGCCACAAAGCTCTTGACAGTGACCATCCCCGTCAAAATTCCTTCCAGGACCGGCACTATGCTATCCACTTGCCAGCGGTGGGCCAAGTCCAAAGCAACGAGCACTGTCTTGTAGTCTGGGTCATCCCGTGTGGAGCTCGTGTACAGCATGTCCACTAGCAGCCGCACGCCAGAACCCGAGGAATCCTTGACAGGAATCCTTTTGCTCGAACCTTCCTTCATGGTTGACTGAAGCATGGCCTTCAGAACAGGAGAGGCCGCAACCAGAATGAGGTCGTGAGCCGACACTTCATCATCAGCTGTTTCGAAAACCACATTGTGTGTAGAGGTCATGTTTTGTACCGACTCCCAAGTATCGACCACACCTTGCGGGACCAAAAGATTGGTCTTCCTAGACATAGCGGTGCCCTTGGTCATGATTGCCACAGCCTGTCTTAAATGCTGGATGCACAAAGACCAGTCGACATAAAAAGGTACCTCTGTCATGGCTTCCAGCGCTGCGCAAGCAAAGGTAAGTGCAGATTGTCCTGCGCAGGCAACGCTGATATTGTCAAACTGATGTTCCCCTTTTTTCAATTCTAAAGCCTTTGCTTCAGGACCCATCTTTTGGAGCGGGCTTGCTCCCGACTGGACCATCCACTCAATCATCTTCAACGCATTCTCGGCTGTATCGCGTCGGCACAACGGTTTCAGTACCAGAACCAAAGGCGGCCTCCTGAGACATCCGGGCTGCTGTGCTCAGCTCACGACCCAGCTCTTTGCCTATACGCGCTCTGCGTGAACCTACTTGTTAAAAGGTAAGCTGTAGACCCGAAACCTTAAGCCCTAATCCCTAAACCCTATAATCCCTAATCCCTAAACCCTAAACCCTAATCCCTAAACCCTAATCCCAAAACCCTATAAACCCTAAACCCTGATAGCTGAACTATCCCAGCATCTGGCGGGGACCCAGGCACTGGGACCAGTCATAGTGGTCTGGAGTAAACGATTGCAAACCTGACGTCTTGCTTTCTTAGGGCTTCGGGAGGTTTGAATAAGGCCGCTTTTAAAGGGTGCCATACTTTGAGCCTACTGTCGTCCCTGTTGGGGTACTTTAGGGTCCAAGTTTATGCTATATTATATGGGTGCATGGACCTGAACCCTCAACCCGAAACCCCAAAACCTCAACCCTGTGGCTTTTAGAAGCCAGAAACCTTCCAGGTCAGCCACTTTGATCAAGGCATGCACGACCTCGGAAGTAGATGATGAGGCGGCCATGGCGCAGCGAACCAGAAAACCCGCAACCCAGAGACGAAAGCCTAACCCAAAGCGTCCGAAGTACCTATATAGTAGAATGTAAGGTTTCTATATTAGGAATTACCATTATGATTTGGGGAAGTATCTCCCAGAACAGTGCGTAGGACCTTTTGGTTAAACCCTAAAACCCAAACACCCGAAACGAAGCCCGCACTCACAAACCGAGAAATCCCTGAGACAATAGAAAATACCGGATCCTGCGGCTGGGCTTGACAAGGATGGCTTGGTACGACAGCGGTTAAGCGAACTCTGCCTCTGGACACCCATCGGACGATTCGGCTTGTTGACGGACATGCTGGGAGTCCGGACCATCCACCCCACGGAACGGTCGTACCCCCTTAAAGTCCAAAGACATATGCCTGAACTCAGAGCCAGCCGGTATACTCTAAACTACACAAAACCAAATCCCGCAAACCTGAAAGCGAGAAGACTTCGCACTGTAAGGATTCCTAACTAACCCTAAACCCTAAACCCTAAACTGCTAAACATCGAAACCCCTACCGTACTGGAGGGTCAGCAGGGGTGAACAGGCAACAAGGTCTCCTTCCCGCCCAACATCGTAATGTATGTCTTTACATCGATGTAAAAAACATACATTACAATGTATAAGAAGACAAGGCTTTCAAGGATTTGTCTGACCGCAAGAACTGAAAGAAGGAAAGCGCAAACCACAAAAACCTTACCGTCGCGGCCTAGGCCGTTTTGAGGTTCTCAGGCTTATGCGCTTCAGGGATGTTCAGAACCGCATTCAACTGCAGAGCTTAAGATGTCTTCATCTGGCCTTGAGCCCTTAACCCAAAACCTTGAAGCCTCAACCCCAAACACAAAGCTCCAAGACCTGAGCCCTACCTAGAACCTAATGTAGGAACCTGATTAAGAAACCCAGGGCCTATAACCCCCTAAATAGTAGGATTCATATAAGGAACCCCAAGAAAGGCCCAAGGTTTCTTAATCAGGTTCCTACCCCTAAACCCATTATAGCACCCTTATAGATCCCTTATAATAACCTTGTAGGACGCCTTTAAAAGGAACCTTAAGGTCCCCTTATAAGTTCCTACATTACTCTTCTGAAATCCGACAGCAATGCAGTCTCGGATCGGTATAGGAGATCTACCCACAAACCCCATCAGACCGTCTGCTGCACCGCATGCATACGGCTGATGATAGAAATCCTGCATTACCCATCATAAGGAATATACCATAATTCCCATAGTTTAGGGTCAACCGTACTTAGCACAAACGAGAAGCACTACAATAACCCCCTGTATGGGCTAGTTGTGGGGTCCGGCTCGGTTCAGCGATCAGACAACAACTGTAGCTCCAGGAATGCAACTTATAAGAGGTGATCAAGGTGTCCCCATGCTCATGTGGGCCACTGTGCATATATTGTACTCTCTAGGCATGGCAGTTGCCCTGTTTTCGACCACGACGAACACTACTATTGGGGCTCATGCTGCTGCTACTAGGACTCAGGTATCAATACTCGAACACAGCATGGAACATGCGGCAACCTCCAACAACTAGAAAACAGGCAATCAGCCACAGGATGCAGCACCGTCGAAAAGAGAACAACACCATGCGAGCATAGCAGGAAACAAACCATAAGCTCGCCGACGACGGACAGACATCCAGACGAGCCGCATCACAATAATAAACATCAGAGAACTAACCAGTCACCAAGCGCTAATCGGTTCCACGCGGCTGAGAGCAACTGCTTCTTCCGCGTATAGAAAACGCATCAGTACTTAATTCGGCCATGCATCACAGCAAGAGTCTTAATGCATCTTGAAACCATTCACGCCCCCCTTCCCCCAGAATGGTCAACATGGTCAGCATCATGTACGCCATCATTTGCGTCACGAGCACATAGATCGCAATCATCGGAACACGACGATCAACACATTTGCCATGACAATACGGCCATAGGCAAAGACAGTGAAGCAATGACAGTGAGCATGACGAGCTAACTTCGACAAGTTAAACCTACGGCCAGAGCCCTCAAGCCCAAACTCCTTTCATCAACCGCAAGCCCTGAACCTAGACAAGGAGAGGCGTGATGGTTTGCCATATAGGCCATGCCATAGGCTTCAGAAGTTCAGAACTGCAGAGCTTCATGGAACTGATGCCACGAAGGGTTTAGAGTAACGGATCTTCTTCATGTTCACGGGGATATGTCTAGCAGTAGTAGTAGTAGTAGTAGGAGGTGGTAGTAGTAGTACTTGTTGTTGTAGTTGTAGCAGTAGTTGTTGTTCTAGTAGAGTTGAAGATTTCAGACTCTGTTTCTAAGTTTTTTTTTGAGGGGGGGGCGGTGCTCTGAACATTGCCAAGAGTGCTGTTGTTGGCCACTGTTTCTTTTCGACCGGGGAGGTGACTATGGAGAGATTTTGAGCGGGAGAGCAATTGACGTGTTGAGGCAGCGCCAGTCACGATAGTGTTGAGGGCACCTTTATCGGAGCCATGGTTCAGGGTTTACTGTTTCCCAAGAATACCAGAGTAATCGTGACTGGTTCTAGCAGCTCCGGCACTAGCTATATGGGTAGTTGTCAAAATTATGGTCCCTTTTTGGATACCCTAAGTCTCCCTAAGTATTAGGTGCCGTACTAAATGGACCCAAAAAGGGGCCATCATTTAGACAACCACCCATATAGATTAGACACAGACCCATCAGAAAACAACTGCCCACGAAGTGCTTCGCAGTTTGGCCCATGAGCTTGATCTCTACTCCAGCCATCTGAATTTTTCAACACGGCTTGAAGTCTGCAACTTCACTGGAGACTATAGTGACTTGTGAGTGAGTCATTTTGCGTGCTTCACAATTTGGACTTTCTCAGAACGCTGAAGGAGTCTTTAGGCACGGATGACTCCGCAGATAAGTCTTTGGAGTCTGTGCGTTCTGACTTGGGATGCAGATTAAGAAGCAGATCAACAAAAACCAAAGCTCTTAGCTCTCAGTGAAGATCCGCCGCTTCTTGCGTAGCCCTTGCTCTGCTGACGGGGCCTTGGACTCCCCCAGCAGCTTTCGCACCTCTGTCGGGAGAGTGCATGTCTCCAGCATGGTCTTGATGTCACTGTTGTTGGCCGCAACTGTCCTGCATGCCCGTTGCAAAGGCTCCAAACCCTTGAGCATGGCAGCTTCCGCGATGGCAGCAAAGCTATCGACGGTAATCATTTCTGGCAAAATCCCGGCAAGTACCGGCACTATGCGGTCGACCTGCCAGCGATGGGCCAAGTCCAAGGCAATCAGCACCGTCTTGTAGTCAGGCTCGTCACGCGTGGAGCTCGTGTAGAGCATGTCCACGAAGAGCCGCACGCCAGAACCCAACGAATCCTTGACTGAAATCCGCTTGCTCGAGCCTTCCGTCATTGTGGACTTTAGCATGGCCTTCAGAACAGGCGAGGCCGCAACAAGAACAAGGTCGTGAGCCCACACTTCTTCATCTGCTGCTTCGAAGACCACGTTGTGCGTGGAGGTCATCTCGCGAATGGACTCCCACATGTCGACCAAACCTTGACGCACCGAGACGGTGTTCCTTGTGGGCGCACCTCGGGTTAACGCAGCCAAGAAGCGTTCGAAAGCTGTGATTTTAAACGACCAATCCGTGCCCTGAGGTGCTGCTTTCATGGCCGCCAGGAGTTCACAAGCGAAAGAAATGGCACTTCTGTTGTATGGAATCCGAATCATCGTCTTGTCTTTGTCGGAGACTTTCCAAATCCAATGTTCTTGTTCATGAGAATGGGCTTGGAGAGGGTTCGCGCCTGCTTTCACCATCCAGCGTATCATCTCAACCCGTGTCGTCACCCCTGCAAGCGTCTTGTCTGTTTTGCTCCCCACCATCGCTTCAATCAGTGGCAGTATCCTGACATGATCCGGAGTGTACATCAGTACTGTATACTCAACCTTTCACCCGGTCTGTTCCTTTCTGGTTTAGCAGGGATTGCAAGTATGACAGACAACAAAGAAAACTCCAGAATACTCGCCACATTGGGCCAAGGATCTTGGTCGTGCCCCCTGGCACAGACCAGTCGAAATCGCCTGGGGTGATGACCTGCAAGCCTTGCAGATCTGCCACCTGGATCAAGGAAAACACCGCCTCACGGACACCGTCGGACGTGCTAGCAGCCGCCATTAGGCTAGATGGAAGATCGGCGGGGTGAGTCAAGAGACTGAGACATAGGGCTTTGACACAGAATCTCCCTGCTTGATGAAAGCTGCCTCAGTATTTAAAATGCGCGGCGGAGAGAATGATCCGTGCTTCATAACTAAAAACGCACTATGCTTGCTTCTAGGCTGCTGTATATGACAGTATTGAGGAGCCCCAAATTGGACGGAGACGACTAACAGAGTTGAAACCGACGTTCTGAGAAAAGCATCGGTGTGCTGCGCTTGGGCCAAGGTTGTCATAGTGACCAGGGGTCACCAAAAAAACGCAGATACTGTCGGTACAAGCCTGTGATAAAAGCACTTCACTTCGGGAAGATCATTTCAAACCGAAGGACCGAGGGCTTAAAGTATCGCAGTGGTCTAGCTGGCTTGAATACGTTACAAGAGCCCCACTGGAAAGCCTCTCAAGGCTCGGAGGACTCTGAGCTTGCTGATGGTAGGATGAGTCAGTCGCGTCTTCTTGAAACTCTCGGAACTCCGGGTCGGGGCATTTCGGGCTTTAGGGCTCTCGGGTTTTAGGCGATAGGGTTGCAGGTATCAGGGAAGCAGCGGGCTTGATATGTTGCATGTCGCACAACAGCATGGGCAACATGGTGTCGGGACATGGTTTAGGGATGAGGGTCTGGGGGGCTTCAAGCATCGAGATGTGAAGCAGAAGCGACTACAGTATGCTGGTGCTTTTCCGTCGGTCATACACTAAAGGTGTCAGGCTTAGCAGAGCCGGCGAGCCAAACTTGCCATCATTACTCTGTATGACAACTGTTGCGCAGAGGATCCGCCCTGCCCTGAACCAAAATTACATAGCAGGTGTCAGGGAGAGGAAGGTAAACCCACACTCGTATTGACGATGTTGAGTCCTGCCAACGAGCTTCTTCACAAAGGCCTCTTAAATTGGGAGCCTTCGGAACCCCAAACAAAACACTGAGTCTGTAACTAATCATGAAAGAAACATTGGTGTCGGATACTTCCTAATTTGTACTAGCTTGGCTCTGACGGTTACAAAACTAAACAGCGCACTAAACGCACTGCGGCCTTCCAAGACTATACGACAAACAACCGCACCAGGCTGCATGGTAAAGCGAGAACAGCATGTCTTATGGAGTATTCGCAGTCACTAGCGACTAAGCTAAAGTACGAAGTACGAAACGTAACGTCTATTTTCCAAGTGTATGTAAGCAGAGGGTTGCACAGGACTGAAAGACACCCCGTTACAACTCGTATCGGCGTATCGAATCATCACCATCACCCCAGCACTACAAAACAACCACACGCAGAACCCTACATGCTCAGCTTCCCCGATGAAATCCACAGCACCAGCATCAATCATGCAAGCGATCATCAGCACCATCACCATCAACATCATCGTAATCATCATCGCGAACGACGATCAAAACACTGCCAGTGGCAAGTTCAGCAATCAGCAATCACCGACTCATGCAGTACTAGTATAACGGGTATGCCCAACAGAAACCTTGGTCCATCCATCGTAATAACATCTCCGCACCCCTGTGTGATGAATATATATGTATATGTGCAAGAACGATGGGTAGAACGATATGCCTCTGGATCTCTCTTGCAACTACCTTGGCCCCTAGATTAAACCGAGGTCTTAATACATTGGCTTCTGCTTCAGAGCCAATCCGTCCTCCTGCGCTCCATGGGTTAAACCACTCCCCGCCCACAAAGCTTCAGCCAGAAACCCACAACTACCCCTAAGGGTCCATGTACTCATATAGCATATACTTGGGCCCCAATGTACCTAAATAGGGACTACATAAAGGCCAATGTACATACTATATGAGTACATGGACCCTTAGGGTACCTCCGGTGGGGACTCAAAACCCGGATCCCGTCTAGAAGCTGAACCTCGGCTGAACTTCGCAAGCCGGAGGGGGGGGGGGGGCAGTGAAATTCCGCTTCGCTCCGGGATCAGATCAAGGGTTCGATTTGTTCCTTCTTTGTTTAGGGGTTCGGGGTTTTAGGGTTTAGGGTTTAGGTTTAGGGGCTTAGGGTTTAGGGATTTTTTACTCTTGGCCGAGGAATGTGGCCAACAAAACTCAAGTGGAGAGTCGTAATAACAAACATGTTGCACAAGCACTGCCATTCTCTTGACTGCTACTGGTAGGGGGTGACTGTGATCCTTGAAGAGAAATTGTCATGCTGTGGAATACCACACAGCTAAACCATCATGATCATTCGCTGTTGTTTAAGCAAGAAAACAGTAGGATGCTGCAACACCGATTCAAAGAGCAGATTGAACAACACCATGATCCAAATGCGCCGCTTTTTGGCCCATGTGCGCGATCTCTGCACCAGCCATGTGAAACGCTGCAACATGACTTGCAGTCGGGAACTTCACTGCCAACATGAAACTAGGCACGAAGGGCTTCAGGATTCCGCCTTTAACAGGCTTCGAACGTCCACTAGAGCTTCCTCAGAAGCACAGAATGCCCGACGCTGGCATCTCTAATTCGCCAAATCGCTGAAGGAGATAGAGCCGGACGGGATATCTCTGGGCATGAAAAGAAAATCAAATAAGCACTATGTGTATGTGTATTGTTATATATGTATACTACTGTATACTGATGATTATATTATACTTACGCTTGAAGTACTGATACGTACTGAGAACGTGCTGCGGTGCTGAAAGGACGAAGGAAGTTAGCAGTCCTGCGCATTCAGGGACTTAGCATGCAGCGAAGGTTCGCCGCCTCTTGCGCTGTTTGTGCTCTGCCGGGGCGTCGGGCTCTCCCAGCAGCTTCAGCACCTCTGCAGGAAGTGTGCGCTTCTTTACCATAGTCTTGACCTTGCTGTTGCTGGTCCCAAAGGTCCTGCATGCCCGCTGCAACGGCTCCAAACCCTTGAGCATTGCAGCTTCTGCGATGGCCACAAAACTGTCGATGCTGATCATCTCCCGGAGCATCCCTTGAACCACTGACACTACACCGTTCACCTGCCATCGATGGGCCAAGTCTAAGGCAACCAATACCGTCTTGTAGTCAGGGTCATCACGCGTGGAGCTCGTGTAGACCATGTCCACGAACAGCCGAACAGCACCACCCGAGGAGTCCTTGACAAGAATCCGCTTGCTCGAGCCTTCCTTCATGGTCGACTCCAACATGGCCTTTAGAACAGGCGAGGCGGCGACGAGAACGAGGTCGTGAGCCGATACTTCTTCATCCGCCGTTTCAAAGATCACGTTGTGCGTGGAAGTCATCTCCCGCATGGACTCCCACGTGTCCACGACACTCTGAGGCAATGAAATGGTTGGCATAGACTGCGGAGCCGCACTGATGGTCAAGGCTTGTAAACAGCTCCTGAAAGCACCGATGCGACCAGACCAGTCCGTGCCGCTCGGGGCTCCTTGCAGCGTCGCCAGATGTTCACAAGCAAAAGAAATGGCACTATTCCCCCTGTATGCAGTAGAAACGAAGGTCTTGGCCTTATCGGCGCTCTTCCAACATTCACAGCACGCAGAGCTTGAATCGTTGACTTGGAGCGGATTGGCCCCTTCCTTGATCATCCACTCAATCATCTGCACTCGCGTCTCCAACTCAGCAAGAAACCTGGCCCCACTGCCAGCAGTCATCGCCGCCTCAAGTGGCAACATCCTCGGACATTGTGGTGATGCTCTTGGCAAGCCAACAAATCCTTTCCATCCCTTCCTGTCTGGGACTCATGTTCAATATATAAACAAGTATGTCTGTCTCTCTGTCTGTCTGCCTGCCTGCCTGTCCGCCTGTCCGTCGGTCCGTCCGTCTCTGCCGACCTCTATGTGTGAACATGTATACACACATATATATATATATATATAGATAGATATGTATATATATATATATATATATATATATATATATATATAGATATAGATATAAAGATTGTGTACATGTATGTGTATGCATGTATCTACGTAGGTATGTATGTGTATATGTGTTTGTGGACGTGTACGTGTATATGTACGTGTATGTGTATGTAGATGTATATGTATGTATATTTATGCATGCATGGATGGATGGATGGATGGATGGAGGGATGGATGAACGTATCAACGGATGTAGTGTATGTATGCATATGCACCGAAAACCACAAAACATCGATCAAGGATCTTCAAAGGGCCAATTTCTCCAGACCAGTCAAAGGTATTTGGGGTAATTCTCTGCAAAGCGTGAAGGTCAGCCACTCGGATCAAGCCATAGATGGCATCCCGGAGCCCGTGGGTCTTGCTTGATGCGGCCATTACCACAGCCGATGCCGCGACGAAGAGTCGTTGGAATCTCGGTCCGTGCTGTGTGTGTGAGCTCTGTATAACGAAACATACAAGCATAAAGCGTCTGCGGTCACTTAGGATGGCCTGACACAAGGCGCGACTTAATCTTGCAGATGCTTGCAATTCCCTGCCCGGGAGGCCCCGAAGACTCGACGTGAACTGGCTGCAAGACTGCTGATGGGGTAGGGTCCTAGGTCAAGAGGTGTCGGCCCTCGTGGTGCTACTGTATCTAGGCCCTTGGCAAGCATCGCAACTCCCAATACAGCTTGATCCAGCATGAACTGCAACAACTCACGCGTCATCAAGTCACCAGGACGCAGTGTCGAGTGCCAAAACAGCCTTGATTTAACCAAAGGCTCCATGTAGCTATAGGCTATATAGTATATACCCTGATTGGCCCTGAAGTACCCCTTTACGAAACACTTTAAGGCTTATGTATATACTATATGCGTACGAGGAGCCTTAGGGTTAGTGAGTTCGCCATTCAGCGCCTGCAGCCGCATATGGACTTGCTGAGCCGGACACTTCCAGCTTCGTTGCGAGCCGTGAAAGTACCAAACGCCTGATAGCCAGAGACTGGGGAGCCTGGTTTCGATTAGGTTCAGACAACACAGGCCGACAACGATTGCCAGTACAATTCCTCAGGGGTTCCCAGTATCATCAGCTATCTACCAGGGAGGCCCTATTCTAATTTTTAAGAAACCTACATTATAACATAAAGTCCTGTTAATTTACATATATAAGACCCTATACTATACCGCCTGATAAAGGGATCCTCTTCCACAATTTGAGGCGCCGTCAACAAGGCTTTTTTTTGGAGGGCCTCTTTCCACAGTAATGTAGGGGACTTAAGGATTACAATGTTTTTGGGAGGGCGTGGGGTAAATTAAAGTATAATTGTGATAAGAAGCCCCCAAAAAGTTCAAGCCCTTATACTATCTGTAGAGAGACGCGAAAGAGGCAGGCTTCTGTAGCAGTGAGTTTAGGGTTTAGGGTCTGCGATATTGTCGAATACAGCCCTGAGCGATGGCCTTTGACGGCGCAGCAAGTGCGCTACCCTGCGGTTGCAGGGCAAACCTTGGCCACGGAGTGAAGTGTGCAAGTCGAGGGAACGCGAGCTTGGGGACTCAGGGCCGTAGAGTAATGCAGGGGTTGGCGGTTCTTACGATTTAGGGCTGGGGGCCTTTTATTGCACTTTGAGTAAAAAGTGCAGGGTTCGCGGAATCGGATTGCAGCCCTGGGCATGCCTGTTGAGATGCTGTCCCTTTTGTGGGATCGTGGTTAACGGCTAAAATCCAAATGCCTGGGCATGGCCCACAGCCAATCGGCAAGTCCTTCCCGACCCAAACATAAAGTTGCCAGACGTCCGAGCTTGTGGGGTCTTGTTAAGACCGCAGAGAAAGAAACCATATTTCCTGTAGATCCCTATATTGGTAACTTAGATTAGAATTCTTCAAAAGAACCCAATCTTGCCCCACTCTGCAGGTCCAAAAGACCCATCACTTAGGCACATGAGTCTCGGATACTAGCCATGTAGGTCCGTAGTTGGCGAGGATCTGATTTTTAGTGGGGCATGGGACTATATACTGTCGTGAGACTCGGACCGTCGGAAGGAAGCCCTTGCTTGGAACAGCTGGATCGGCCGGCTTGGTGGGCTGCGGATTGTTGAAAAGTTTGGTTAAAGTGCCAACATCTGAAGCAGAAAGGAATGCACTAACCAATGCAAGCCTCTCCTCCGTTCGAGACTACTGCCGAGAGCTAAGTTTTGGCTTAGGGTTTATGTATCGGGTCATGAGTCAAGTATCTGGACACTGGCAGTAAATGCATGCAAAAAGCACATCGAACGCGCTCGAAGCCTCATGTGGGTCTAGATTTTGGAGCTTTCCGCACATCTCACTGATTAATGATTGGGGTTCAGAATCGTGTGCACTCTTGGCTACGGTAGTTGTGCTTCAAACTCCGAACTCGCATCCCCAACCCCAGCCGGAGGTTCTCCGACGCTATCCCGCATGCAAGGCCCAATTACGAATGAAGCGCACCATACACACACGACCAAATTTGGCTCCCCTACATCGCCTTAAAACCTTGATCTTATGGAATTATGTGCCGCTGTGATGAA
The DNA here is from genome assembly GCA_905221615.1 of Symbiodinium sp. CCMP2592. Taxonomy (NCBI): domain Eukaryota; class Dinophyceae; order Suessiales; family Symbiodiniaceae; genus Symbiodinium; species Symbiodinium sp. CCMP2592. Next base: position 35,427 of record CAJNDT010005974.1, read on the forward strand.
TAATCTTCCACGTCTTTCACGTGCAAAAATGCCGCATGTATACTTGAGGCCCGGACGTCTGTGCTGTAAGCGCCAGGAGGCTCGCAAAGGATCTGGGATTCTCCTGCGAAAGGGGACAGCTCTTGTTGGGATTGAGGTTTAGAGTTTACCTATAGTCTCCATTGTAGTTCCTTTCTTGGTTTAGCCAATTATAGATTTAAGATCCTATAAGGCAACCCCAAAAAACCACAGGAACTACCATGGAGACTACAGGTAAGCTTAGGGCTTAGGGTTTATGGCTTGGGGTTTTGGAGCTTTAGTTCAGGGCCCCAGGTCTCCCTTGCATCTTTCTTTCAGCTTTCCAGGCTCCAAGGTGTTTAGGGTTTAGGGGTTTAGGGTTTAGGGGTTTAAGGTTTATAAGGGTTTAGGGGTTTAGGGGTCTAGACAAAGTACGACATCTCGTGGAACTTGTCGTTATCTCGACGTATCTCCAGCATGTCTGCATGCTCCATCTTCGGGGGTAACTAGCAGGGCAAGGGAAGAACCAGAACCCTCCAACTCCAGCGGAAGATCGAAGCGCGTGCCATGGTTGCTCTGCTCTTGATGCACCTTTATAAGCTTCATGCTACTTCCCACCGAACTTCGACACTATAAACCCCCAACTGAACCAGACAGGAGCTTGGCACGAAGGAGGCTCTGCAATTAGTAAGAAGCCTTATAGAGTAGTTGCATGAACGTGTTTCTAATGTGAAAAGGCGGTGGAGTGGTTGTGGTGCGGACGAACAGGTGATGTTAGGGCGTGTGGGTAAGGACTGACAGCTGGCTCGTCAGTCCCACTGGTGGCAAAGATTTAGGCTTTAGGGTGTTTAAACTAAAGGCAAATTCAATGGAACTCGTGGCCGACTGTTGCAGCTTCCTGTAGCCCGAACCAAAGAATATACCGGCATAGAAGCCCATAGGGTCCTAGGTACCTAGATAGTAGAATGTAGGGTTTCAACATTATGATTTGGGGAAGTATCTCCCATAACAGTACCTAGGATCCTTTGGGAAGAGCAAATGCTTTCGCTGCCTGGGAACGCCGAATAACTGCTTCCCTCCCGAAACACGACTTCGGGTTTGTACTGAAGCCTCAACATGACTCAGCTTCAGAAAGCAGCACAACCCCCATAACTGCATCGGTCGGTCCATAAGCCGTCCCATCTTCTGCATGCTCTGGTGGAGCTGGTAGGTCAAGCCTCAAGCCGCAAGAAGGACAGGTGGGTGCTTTATGGTTTGAGGTTCGGGCTTTCTGGCTTTAAACTGTAGGACTGCCGCACTAAGCCTTAAAAACCCACCCCCTGTCGTGGGCCATCGAGAGTTCACGAGAGCCCACAGCTCGATTCGAGAACCCGAAAGCAAGGTTTCGGGGGTGCCAGCATGGGGGAAGGTTTAGGATTAATTGAAGACTGTAGGCATCTGTGTCACAATCCCAAAACCCTTAGCCCGAAATTGTAGGCCCTCACCCAGAATCTCTTCTGTCGGATCTATTCTGAAGGGTCATACCCTACCTTCTGGTTGGAACAGATCCTAGATACTCAAAACAGGGTAGGATTCTGAACCTCGCGTTTCTAGTAGTTGGCGCAGACCGGATGGTACAGGGAGGGATGAAGGAACATAGTTCAGGGTTCGGGGAGCTCAAGGTGATAAACTTGCGGCCTACAGGAAAGATCTGTAATCGCTCGGGGCGACAGGTTTAAAGGAACATTTAGTTGCTACCGTTGACAGACGTGATTTTCACGCATGTTCTCTCGTCGTCACTCATCTTGTAGCTAATTCGGAATCACTTCGCCAGCCGCGCTTTGGCAGCCACTCCTGCAATAGCGCCGAGACAAAGCCTTGGCTCATGAGGAACTGGAAACACTCATTTTGTGTGCTAGGGTCAGGCTTCATTGTAGAAGTTTCCCCGAACCCTCGGTTTGTCAGTTTCAGACTACTGTACCGGGGTGATACGTACGGATGCAACTGCTCCATGAATTGAGCTACTCACAGGAAGTGGCGCCATCCGGAACCGCAAACCCATGTGGGTGGTTGTCAAATTTATGGTCCCTTTTTGGGTCCTTATTATAATACGGCACCCAATATTTAGGGTACCCAAAGAGGGACCATAATTTTGACAACCACCCATCTTGCGGTCAGTCAGTGGCAATGGATCAGCATCTCGTAAACACGAGCCCCATATTTATGAAACCTGCATCTCAGTGGCCATAAACTCACTCCTAGATACTCCGTGGCCGAATCAGACCCTCCAAACGAAGGTGACGGCCTAAATACTAGACCACTTGTTGCTCCGGCTTCTGTTTCGTTCCTGTAGCTTCTTGTCCTATCGCTGAGGAACCCGTCAAAGCTCAAGGTTTCAAACATCCCGCACGTTGCCCACACCTTTCCTGCCCAGATGCCCCAGCGTCATGCCGAGAAGAAACTCCTGTGCCGAGCGGAGGGTGTCTACAGCCAGGAATCTAAGCCTTAAGGGGTTCAGGGTTGGGGCTTTGCGACTTCGGGTATGAGGCTGTGGAAGGGCACCACCAAAGCCAGAATAGCAAAAATACGCGACATCCACACAACTCCAATCATACATGCAACACCACACACCGCCTTTCTGGCTATATCTGTTTGTCTACTTATATGTATCTATCTATCTACATATCTGTATAACATATATACATAGATACATTTGATGATCTATACATACTCGATTGTGTACCTCCGGGGGCCACAAACTAGTCTGCGCCTTGGACAACTTCGGCCTTGCCACTGCGCTCCCGACCTCAGGTGATCGTGGCTTCGAGGAATTCTGCGATTTGCCCCTGTTGGGTACCTGGACTCCAAAAGTATGTAGAATAATAGCCTTTCATAGGTTTTGGGTCATCATTTTACCTATTTTTTCGGGGGGGGGTTAGGTAAGGGTTCAGCATGTTGGGTTTAGGGCTTAGCGGTTGTGTGATCGTGGTTTTGAATGAGGAAACCCTACCTGCGGAAGATTTTGGGTTCCTGGTCATGAGTCGGTTGTGTAACCCAAAAACCCTGAATCCTTTCAACTGATTCAGCAAGGCAAACATACTTGGAGGATCATGGGACTTAGTAAGTAAGGTTATAAGTACCTTAATTGGGGTTATTATAAGTAGTTATAAGTATGGTTACCCTAATTATGACCCTAGTTCCTGAGTCCCATGATACTTTAAGTACTGGGCTTGGAGCTTAGGGAGTCCATTTTGTTCAGTTCGCGGTGTAGAGAATCCCGCAGTTGGGCAAAACTCAAGGAACCATTAGGGGCTTCACGTTGCTGGCAGGAATACTCTTTCCGATAGCTTGGGTTCAAGGCACGCATCGGTCTACAGCAACTTAAACTCAGATGATATGATGAGGACCCTTGGAGAAGGTATGTGCGCACCCATCCTTTCCCATGAGAAGGCCTCAGCTATGTGAAGACCTGTCTACTCTACAAGTGCCAGGGGAGACGGTATGCACAGTTGGCAGTTTATGGCGGCTTAAGACTGAAAAGGGGTTCACGCTTCAAACCCGGCAGCTGTCAAAACGAAAACCTTTAGGAACCCCAAGGAATCTCATACATGCCTGAACCACTCTCTGCGGCCAGTTCGAACTTTCAGAAACTCCAACCCAATGCAAACGTGACTGACAAGTTTCCACTCGTGCGTCTGTGTGTGTGTGTGTGTGTGTGCGTGTGTTGGGGTGTGTGTTAGGGTGTTTGTGTGTGTGTATATATATACACATATACATATACTGATATCTGCATACGCACACGCCAAAGGACTACACATGTTTTCGTTTCTTTACTGTCCGTGATATCCACACAACAACCCTCAACCCTACTGAAACCCTAAACTAAACCCTAAAACCCACACATCCTAAAACCCCTAATTAAACCCCAAACCCCTAAAACCCCTAAACCCCCTAAAACTCCGAAAACCCCTCAAACTCCTAAAACCCCTAAAACCCCAAAAGGGGTCCAAAGCCAAAGCAGCCCGAAGCTTCGCGGCCTCGATCTCAGGGCTGGCCTCCACTTTGGGTTGGGAATCGCGCCTATAGGGCCTTCCTACACCCTCCAAACCATAAGAAAAACTAGGTTGCTTGGGAAAACCAGGTTTTAAGGTAAAGAACGCGGTTCTGTGTTTTTCGGGAATTGTTGGGGGTTGTTCTGTTGAACATCACTGGCATGATTCGGCAATCGAAGTTGTGTTTCCTTGCATTGCACTTAATGAGAAGCTCGCTCCACGATTGTTTTGGGCTCGACAAAGCCTGGCTGCTGTAGGTTGGGTTTAGGGATTTAGAGGGTTTCGGGTTTAGGGTTTTAAGGTTTAGGGGTTTGGGGTTTCAAGGTTTAGGGGTTTGGGGTTTCAAGGTTTAGGGTTTTTTCGTTTTGGGGCTTAATGCGGGTGTCGGTTTAGGAATATAGGCTGCTTTAATGCGTCGGCTCGGGGGCTAATTCCGAATCCGAGTAAAATTTTTGGGGTACTAATTAATGCTTTTTTTTTGGGGCTGGGGTGATTTTTTGGTGGCGGGGCTGTGCTATTTGCTGATGGTCAATCTTAAGGCAGCCACGACCTAAACCCCCACCCAAACCACCACCCAACCCTAAAACCCTGGCCCTGAAGCCCGAAAATCTCTTGCAGAATTGTTTCGCTTATTGGGGCGTCAGGAATGGGACTCTGTACTACTACTGTACTACTATTGTACTATTGTACTGCTACTGTATGCCTTGCTTATTGGGGGGGGCTGCTAGGGTGAACCGCCGAATTGGGGATTGGACCCTAGCTCAAAAGAGGCCTCTCCAGTACTAAAGTTTGTATAAAAAATTCAATTTTGGGTCCAATCTGGACCGACCCCCCTTTGGGAAGGGTTTAGGGCTTAGGGTTTAGGGTTTGTTAGGGTTTAGGAGTTTAGGGTTCGTTAGGGTTTAGGGTTTGTTAGGGTTTAGGGTTCAGGGTTTAGGGTTCAGGGTTTCAGGCGCTGGCTTTATGCTTTGCTTATTGGTATTATTTCTGTACTATTACTGTATTACTACTGTACTACTGTACTATTGTTGTACTACTACTGTACTACTAGTGTACTAATGTACTACTATTGTACTACCAATGTACTATTACTGTACTACTATTGTACTACTGTACTACTATCGTATTACTACTGTACTACTATTGTACTACCACTGTACTACTGTTGTATTACTATTGTACTACTGCACTACTAGTGTACTACTACTGTACTACTATTGTACTACGGTACTATAATCGTACTACTACTGTACTACTACTGTACTACTATTGTGCTACTATTGTACTACTGTACTATTATTGTACTACCACTGTACTACTGTTTTGTTACTATTGTACTACTGCACTATTATTGTACTACTACTGTACTACTACTGTACTACTATTGTATTACTGTCCTATTATCGTACTACTACTGTACTACTACTACTACTACTACTACTACTACTACTACTACTACTACTACTACTACTACTACTACTACTGTACTACTATTGTGCTACTATTGTACTACTGTACTATTATTGTACTACTACTGTACTACTGTTGTACTACCACTGTACTACTGTTGTATTACTATTGTACTACTGCACTATTATTGTACTACTATTGTACTACTACTGTATTATTTCTACTGTACTACTATTGTACTACTGTACTATTATTGTACCGCACAAAGCTTCAGACGTGGTCGATTGCGGGTGGGAGTGTGTGAGTGTAGGTTAATTACGGAGGCAAAAGTGTTCAAAATGAAGGGTTTTTAATCTTGGTAGTAGTCTTGGAGTGATCGGGGCTTGGTTTCCAGCGTTTGGTGATCCCCAGACCCCCCCCGACCCCCGACCGCGCATTCGCGCAGAACCGCAGACCCTGGATTGAAGCCAACCCCCCAAACCCCGGCACCTCCCAATTCCCTGCCACTCAGACCCCTGACCCCTGTCCGGCTCCACTTTAAATAGAATTTGTTGTTTTGGTCGGGGGGGGGGGGGGGGGGTACCCCACTATTAAACCGACACCCACATTAGGGTCTTTAGGGTTTAGGGTTTTTATGGTCCAGGGCTTAGGGTTTAAAGGCACAGGGTTCTGTGCAGGGGGTAGGGTTCAGGGTCTACTTGGAGGATCATGGGACGTAGCAAGTAAGGTTGGGCAGAACCTTAATTTTATCGGGACTCTGTGTAACTATATGTCGTGTAGCCACTTTATGAATCCCACGATCCCTTACGTAAGGTTGAAAAGGCACAGGGTGCTTGCAAGGGTTGCCCTAAGGTTCTACTAGGGATCCATGCTCAAAATATGTATCCTTGAAGATTTCTGTTCAGGTTCCATAAGGGACTCCTTGTTGGAATCTTTACCTTTCAAGGGGTGCTTTCAGGGTTTTACACGGGATTCAGGGTTACACCGGGCCCCTTGAAGGATTCCTCTGACGGTCCATATCTGTAGATGTTCCATGAAGGGTATTATGAGGGATAAGCGGATCCATGTTCTTGATGGGGGTGTGTTCGCGGTCCAGTCTTGGGCTGTGGATTTGGTGTTGGGGAGCTGTAAGGTATTGGCGGGCAGGGCTTGGGGTCTGAGGGTGTTGGGTGTACTTGGAGGATCATGGGACTTAGTAAGTAAGGTTATACGTACCGTAATTGGGGTTATAAGTAGTTATAAGTATAGTTACCCTAATTCTAACCTTAGTTACTAAGTCCCATGATCCTTTCAGTAGGGTTTGGACATGAACTTCAAACCCAGGCAAGGTTCACATACCGCTTGTGCGGTCATGTGGTCAAGGGTGCTGGTTAGTGATATACTCCTGTCGCGCGTACTGGCAGGGAAAGGGTCACAGTGTATGGCCCTGTATGGCTTACACTTCAGGTTTAGCAGCTCAACTATCTCTTTTTCTTGCGTTCATGCTGCTTGGAAGTTTGAAGACCCGATTATCAAGGGCGAGTGTTTTTCACCCATACTAATTGGGGTGTATTAGGGGTGTCTGGCTTTTCTGAATTTCGAGCTCCCCGTTCCAAACTCTATTCAAACCCTGCGCACGTAGCCCGAGGTCCAAAGCCCCACAAGCCAAACTCGCTTCTCTATGGACCCAATTCCTCGGCTCCCTATACTACACCCCTACATCCCTGATTGTAACCCTTATAGAATTTCTACTTTCTAGCAATCCCACTGTAACCTGAAATCAACCTATTGTCTCCATTGTAGGGGATTACACTGTTGGATCCCTAATATATGATATAGTTGAGTAAATGGAAGAAAGGAACTACAATGGAGACTATACCTAGACCTCCCAACAACCAGTTAATATACCCTAAATACCACTATTAAGGACCATAAGGGCCCATTAAAGGGCCATTGAAAAGTCCTGGTAGGAAGAGCTCCCTGATTGCTTGGCCCTTGGCCTCCTTGACCTTCACAGCTGTGGGATAGAAGCCGATCCTCGGCAACCGCATCTCCAAACGAAGCAAAGCCCTGTCTAAGGCTTTCAGCCTTTCAGGGGCGAAGCCTTACAAACCGTACCCTAAGGGTCCAAGTGGTCCTTATTTATGGTTTTTGATACCTAGAAAGGCTATAAGAGGGAGTACTTGGACATGTAGGGTTATTGATTACTGAACTCTGTATTCCTGTTTAGGCTTTGGGGTTTAGGGTTTACGCTGCAGGGCTCAGGCTTTAGGGTTCCTTCATGTCTTAGTAGGGTATTCAGCACCGCGGCCGGAGTCCTGAAGATTTCAGCCTGAGACAAGCAGTAGGTACCGATAGCAAGGTGAACACTCGATGCTGAAGAGCTCCGCAGATACGTCCGGATAGTTCTCAGGATGTCAGATACTACAAAGGCCCAGAACCCCCGGGAGGATCCAAAAAGTAGATCCCTTAATGGGGTTCCGATTAAGTACCCTTAGTAGTATAGGGCCCCAAGTTAGGGGATCTACTTTCTGGGGTTCTGGGGGATGCTCTCAAAAGAACTCCCTGCCCTCCTCCACACGCGCCTTCCTCGACCAGCTTCGCTGTTTACGGTTGCGGGCTTACTTGGAGGATCATGGGACTTAGTAAGTAACTGGCTATAAGTACCTTAACCCAATTATAAGTAGTTATAGGTATAGTTACCCTAACTGTAACCCTAGTTACTAAGACCCATGAGCCTTTAAGTAGGAATATATACCATGGGTTTACGCTTAAAGGGGCTCTAGAAGGGACGCCTCCGGGTCTGAAAACTTTGTGATTTTGTTTCGTTCCACAGATGTGCGAAGCGGAGCCGCTGCTTGTCGATGTCACCGAGAAGTGGATCTACACCTGAAGCGTTCAAGGGCTTAGGGTTTAGGGACTATAGGGAACACAAGAACCAGACGTTCTATAGGTGGTTTCGTGTGCTTGCGCCCTAAATGGATTTTTACAAGAATCGTTGTGTGTGGCTCCATCTCCTCAGGCAGCCTGGCTCTGCAATGCTTTGGATCATAGTGCAGGAGTGCTCCGAACAGGCTGCCATGGCAGAACTGAACCTGGCTTACAGCAGAATAAGAACCCAAACAGGGCACCTAATATAGGGGCCTTAGCAATTAGAATAGGGTTTTGGGGCCCATTATACTATAGTCATAATAAGGAATCCCCAAAATAGTATAAGTAATTGTTGAGGCCCCTACATTAACTATAAGCAAGGCAGCCCACATAGAACCTCAACCCATGAGACCGGAATGTCAGCCACCTCATCCAAAAAGCAGATTCGCTTTTTTGGCTCTTCCATACACTCAACCGCAGCCCCTAAGCCGCAAAGCCCAAATACAAACAAGAACAGACGCTAAATTGCCAAACCCGGCCCCAAACCCTACAGACCCTACAAACCAACACCCTAACCCCTCGACTTTAAATCCATGTACCCTCACCGTTATCCTCAAGAGGCCCTGTAGACCCCTTAAAGGAACCTATATAATCCCTTGTAGACTCCCCCCATAAGGGAACCCTTGAGACCCATTAATTCAGGAACCCTCCAGTCTCCAACCTCGATCGTCGATGTAGAAATCTGCCACCGGCTTGCCGAAGTGGAGCTCGTTGTACCTCGGGCGGCTTTGGGGGGTGTTAGGGTAATAGGGTTCGGTTGTTGGGGTCCAAGGGTTTAGGGGTTTAGGACACTAGGGCGATGTTTGGTGGTTCATCGCAGTAGTGTTGGGGTGCAAGGCGTTAGGGTGCTGGGGTTTCAGGGTTGAGGGCTTTAAGTTTGAGGCTCCGAACCAGGGAGATCCGATGCGTGCAGAGTCTAAGGGTTTTGTGGCTTCTTGACATTTAACTGGCAACACAGGGGTGGGGCAAGGATTAGTATCGGTTTTCGTGTTTCGGGTTGAGGCCTTTAGGGCCCAAGGGGTCGAATGTTGCATGTGAAAAATTATGCATGAACAAATGTAGGGCGTTGGGGTCCAAGGCTATGTAAAATCACTTCAAGCAGGGTTCGAGACGGCAGGTCCAAGGATTCACCATGATATTCTGGCCTGCTTGAGGCAAGCGCAAGCTCATGCCTTCAATGCAGCAGACGCCTTACAGGGTAAAATCGGATCTGCATCCCATGCAAATACAAAGCTCCACAGAAGCTCTGAAGTGGATGGTTCCGCGTGCCGCAATTGGGTGTGAAATAGCAGAAAGTAAGTTACCTAGACTCTAAACCTACCCGTCGGACCCTTAATTGTAGTAGTAGTAGTAGTAGTAGTAGTAGTAGTAGTAGTAGTAGTAGTAGTAGTAGTGGTAGTAGTGGTGGTAGTAGTAGTAATAATAGTAGTAGTTGTTGTTGTCTGAGCAAGATCCTGTAAGTGAGCTAAGGGTCTCCACGCCGAGGCGGCGCAGGGCATCAAGGAGCTCTGCCCCACGCTCCGCTGGACGTTCCTGTAGTTTTCCTAAACCCTAGACCCTAAACCCCTAAACCCTAGACCCTAAACCCCTAAAACCCTAAACCGGATCTATGGGGCTGTAAGGCTTGGTGATTCGGCGATTAACTGGGGTTCAGAGCCCAGGGCTTTGGATGGTAGTAGTGGCTTCGAAACATGGAGACGAGGATGACACGACCAAAAGCAGAACATGAGAGGTAAAACAGTTACTGGTGTGTATGTGTGTGTGTGTGTGTGTTTGACACACACACACATACATGTAAAGTATGTGTATATATATATATATGTAGACATACATGTGTATATGTATGTATGTACATATATGCACATGCACACGCGGCATACTTGCACATACAGTCACAGGTGGATTAAAGAGATACAGATAGACATTGCTGATGAGAAGGCGCAATGAAGATCGCGGTGTGTGTGTGTGTGTTGAAGAGGTCCAGGTTTTAAGGGTGAGTGTCCCGGCCTGGCGGCTTCGAATTGAAATCTGCCGCTTTTGGTCGGGACTTCGGGCTTAAGGCCCTGGGTGTCGGGTTGGTTTACAGTAGCAGCCCAAAAGTTGGAAACCCCATAGCCTCAATCCTTAAGAGCAATGTATAGGGAACCCTAGCCTAGCACTATTTGCCTTTAACCTGGTTTCCAACTTCATGGGGTCTCCTCCAATTAAGCTTTAAAGGAACCCTTAAAGGAACCCTGAAACCTACACCCTTAAAGGAACCCTGTAGGGTGCTCCAGGCGGATTCGAGGGGCTTGTCTTCGCTGGATTGCTTTAGATGCTCCTGTATCTGCCAGTCTGCATGTACGACCTTCCCAGTCGACATGCAGGCTCAGAAAATGAGAGAACCGACGACAAAGCGCTCTACCTATCTATCCAACTGTATTTAAAGATTTACATGTTTGTATCAACGTATCTGTATCTATCTATCTACCTCTCCGAAAACTACCTGTCGATCTACCTATCTATCTGTCTAACAAAATATGAGTATATATGTATGTACAAAAATTGTATTGAAGGTGGGGGCTTCTCTGCTTACCTACGTCGACAACAACACGCCCAATAACCTTACTCATGCAGAGCCCTTAAGAACCCTCGGCCGTGAACACGACACTCTTAGCCCTGACTGCCGATGTCTTGCGCAGGCTTTGGACCGGAAACAGCCCCCAGCCTAGACCCCCAACCTTCGAACTCGCCTTCGGCCAATCCGAGGCCGAGTGTCAGTCCAGATGAGGATGTGGTGGCCTTGAGCCTCCCGATCCGATAACTCCACAAACCGTAAACCCGCCCTAAGCCTTCAATATAGCCAGCCTGAAGTAATCCTCTGAATAGGGTTCGGGGTACGTGTTGTACTATCATTCAAAGAGGAACCTTGAGGAACAGTCAGGCTTCTGCGTTTACCAGGTCTTCGGCTCGAAACTCTAAGCTCTCCCAGGCGCGTTGCAGTTCATGGCCGTCAGACATGCCCCTCGGGGATCTAAGGACTCATATATTAAGGCTTTTGGGCCCAAAGACCCTACTATACAAGGCTCTTGGGCCATTTTGATCCCCAGGGGCAGAAGGACTGCAGTTCATTCGGAGAGCCACCCTGCGTGTCAATCTCAAGGTGCACCATCTCCAGCCGAAAGCATGGACAGCACGAACTCTGACTTTCACTGAATCATGTAGAAGAGCCTCGCTGTGATTTCGCACAAAGGAAGAGGATATACCAACATTGACACCGCGTCTGCTGAAAATACCGACCCGACTGACCCTCTCGAGCTGTGACGAAGATTCTTTGAAGACCGGACACCTCAACCAAATCCCCAAAACCCTGTATATACGTGAGGACCTAAGGACCTGAGCCGTACAGAGCAAAACCGCAATCCTAAACCCCAAGCCCCTGAACCCTAAACCCGATTTAGATTCCTTATAAGGAGCCCTACAGGAACCCGTTAAAGGAACCCCAGAGATGCCTTTTAAGGAACCCTAAACCCTACACCGCAGGGTGCCTTCAGTCGTCTCAGGAGCTTCACGTTCCTTTCCTTGAAACGAGTGGACTTGCGGGCTTTTGACTACTTGGAGGTTCATGGGTAGTTGCCAAGAGAATCCACATATACTAGCATTATGGAATCAGTTATTCACACACACACACACACACACACCAGCACCAAACTGGAAATATAAGGGCCTTAATAGAGATTTGTTGGGGGTATGTTGTGCTGTATTCATGATAAGGAACCCCCCAAAATAGTATAGGTATTCATTTGTGACCCTATACAAGTAGTACAGGGCCTGCAGGGTGTAAAGGTTTGGCCACAGGGTTTAAGGCTCAGGTCTGGAGGTTGGTGACCCCATGTCAAAGGCAGTACCCAGATGCCCCATAGTAGTTCCTTCTCGGAGTTCATATATAGAACCCTATAAGGTAATCCCACAAAGGAACTACGATGGGGCCTCTGGGTAAGTTACTCTCGCACCCCCGATCTCGCAATAATGGCTATGCAAAGTTGTGCTGCCTTTTCTCGAGGTCTATATAGAACTTACGGACTTAGGGTTTGTTTGGCATGAACCTTACGCTAGGCCCGATTATTGCTGTGCTGCTTCACGATCCCCTCGTCTTGGTCAACGACGGACCAATGACTCAGCAATAGACCTACATTTACCACTAGCCACATCCTATGCCTGATAACCTAAGCCTCCCGGCCACCCGAAATCCTCAACTCGACTGTAAAACCATGTCACACAGCATCAAGCGACGCCGCATCGTCCCTAGTTGAACTATAAGCCCTGCCTAGACCCCCCAAAAGTAGATAAAATAATGGCCCGAAACCTATTAAAAGCTATTATTATTATTACTAATATTATTATTATTACTATTATTATTATTATTCTACATACTTTTAGGGTCCAGGTGAGCTAAACGATCCTCAAGCCCTTGACTTCTGCCTTTCGATTCTGGAGCCCATAACTCAACCATTCAGCACTCATAAATTCTTGTCGCACAAACCCTGAAACCAAACCTTAAACCGCAAATCTTATTAACCAACCCGAGACTCTAAACCCCAAAAAACCCTGACCCGGACCCGACAAGTACGTAGAATAGTAGCCTTTAAAAGGTATTGGACCATTATTTTACCTACTTTGGGGGGTTTAGGGAACCCCGAACTGGAAACCCTGCGCCCAAAAAAAAGGCAGCGAAGCTGCGATAGCCCGGCAACTTCTGAGGTCGCCCTCCTCCTGTGGGGCTGTCAGCAGCGTGCCTTGAGGCCCCAGACAATGCCGTTGTTTTAAGGTTTACGGTTTAGGGTTTGTAAGGACTAAGGATCTTAGTTTAAGGGTTAAAGGTTTGGGTTAAGTGTCGCGTCTCTTCGGGTTCAATACTCTTTAACATGGAACTTCCCTTTGTGTTGAGAGGCATTATAGTGGGGCCCAGGACTGGAGGACTGAGGTGTGGGGTGGTTTAGGGGCTACTGTAAGGGCCTTAATAACTAGAATAGGGTTTTGGGGCCCATCATACTACAACTATGACGAGGAACCCACAGAATAGTATAGGTAATAGTTTAGGCCCCTATATTAGGGTTTAGGGTTATGGGATCGGGTGATTGAGGATTTGGGGCAGGATTGGCGTAATGATCTTGAGCCCCTGCTTGATGGACTATGGTGAAACAGGCCGGTAGTCTCTACATCTGTTCCTAATACTGCCGATTGTAGCCCTGACAAGGGTCCCTTCATACAGCCCCTTAAAGCAGAAACTCCAAGTAAAGAGACCACCGACCTAAGGCTATGGGCACATCCAAGCATTGGAACGAGTGTGGTCAACCTCTGTGTACATGGTTGCAACCACATGCAATGTACCACTACGCGTGCTTGTCCGTTACATTCACCCATAATGGGCTCTTGTTCAGGAACTTAGAATGAGCTACCTCCAGGGATCTGTTAGTATTCAATATCATGGTGCAGTTCTCATGGTAACTTGAACTGCATTCCGCTACAAGAACCATCAATGTAAATAGTGTTTAAGGCTTAGGCTACAGGGTTTAGGGTGTAAGGTTCCCACAAGCCTGAAGCCCTGACTTTGCCTGGACCCTCAGTCCAAGCTGTGGCCAGAGACCCGAGCCGGGTTTAGGGTCTAGGGGTTCGAGTTTATAGGGCCTGAGCTTTGCAGGGGTCTTATAGGGTATACGGTTTGGAGTTTAGGGTTAGGGCAGCACCCCACTTGGCCCATCGATGCCAAGAAGGAGGGACCGCCAGGTCTTTCGCCAAGTCGCCATGCAGGTCCTTAGCTTAGCTACATACCGCCAATACAAGGGCCTTAACAATTAGAATAAGGTTTTGAGGCATGGTATAATGCAATTATTATAAGGACCCCCCCAAACAATAGTGTAGGTAATTATTAAGGCCCTTAATACTGTAATTATTATAAGGGCCCCCCCAAACAATAGTGCAGGGAATTATTAAGGCCCTTATAGTACGGAATCCTTGATTCAGAGTTCAGGTCTCTTGAGTGCGGGGTTTCGGGGTTTAGGGCTTGGCGTTTCGGGGCGACGGAGGTTAGACATGTTGATGATGTTCTGGCATTGAAGAAGTTTACAGAGTGGCTTGAAAAGGTCGAGACTAGGTCTTTCAAAAGGTGGTATCGAGCTTAGCAAGTTCGGGTCTACTTGATGACTCACAGTATGTTACAGGCAGAGCACTGAGTACCCTAATCGGAATTATGCCGCTATGCTAGTCCCAACCTACATCCAACTTGCACAGAGGGTTCAGTACAGTAACCTCTAAAGTCAACGAACTCACCCTGTCCGGGTTGTGGAGCCCAGAACTGGCCCAAGACCCATACCTGAAGTCCAAAACCCTGAAATCAGTAACTAAATCGAAGCCGAAATCGTATCCTAAAGCCAGAGCCCGAACACGGAAACTCTGTTTTGCTGCTGTTCTTTGAAAGCGTTGGATTCGGGCTCCATGCTTCCCGCTGAGTTGGATGCTGCCAGCGCAAACACCGGCTCACAATGCTGATTAGATAAACCCCTAAACCCAAAGATTCCTGCAGAGTCCGGGCATTTGAAATCGAAACTTCCCTTTCCCAGACCCTAAACCGTAGGGTTCACTAGCCCTGAAATCCGTATACCTAAGTTTCAGATTGTAGCGGACCCAGGTATGACCCTGGTATACCCTGATTATAGGAACTCCTCAAACATGGCATGTCTGAATGAAAGCAACCCTCACAATCTGTGCACCGGAGCTCAAAGAGAAAGCGCATCTTGGGTTGGTTGGGCCAGCTGCTGCACCATTCTGCCACCTCCAGAGTGCGTGGGGTTCATGAAGTACATGGTAGTGGAGACTTACATCACAACTCAGGTTGTAAGCATATAAGCCTGGCCCAGCCTGGCTGATAGCTACGATTTCTAGGACGCCTCTATATTGAATTAGCGATGGGCTTGCCTTGAATATCGACCTCTCTAGAGGACGGTGAGCATCTCCTCAAAGAGGAAAAGGAGGGACCCTTACTGGGGACCCCTATCCCTATAATGGGCTATATAATGGTTATATAATAGCTATATTAAGGGTATATACCTAGGGGTCCTTCTTAAGGGTCCCTTCTTTTACCCTTGGATCTCCTACACCCAGGGACTTCGAAACATATGGGTGGTTGTCAAACTTAGGGTCCCTTTTTGGGTCCCTATTATATTACGGCACCGATTATTTAAGGGTACCCCAAAAGGAACCATTATTTTGACAACTAGCCATATTCCCTTAGAGCTGTTGGTACTCTGTCAACACAAGGTTGCTCAGAGCTCTATCGGTGGTTCTTGCTGTCATCGTTCGTGTTGTCGTTCCTGTGTCATGATCTCATCATGTGCGTTTCAAGTTGAATACTGTTGCTGTCATGACCAATGTTGCTGAGGCTTGCACTTGATACCTTCATGGTCACAGCCACAAACCCAAATCGTAAAGCCTAATCTCCGGAATCCTCATTTGATGCCAATCCGAACTCGCGAGCCTCTGTTTTTCAAAGCCAGTTTCCCCACCAGCAGTCTGCGACAATGATGGAACTTGATTGCCTACATGAACTTTTCTGCTCTGGGGCATAGCGTTCAATGTTGCAGGACGTATATCTGCGGTAATATAGTTTTGGGGCCTATTATACCATAATTGCAATACGGAACCCCCAAAATAGTATTGGGAATCATTGAGGCCCCTCTAGTATATCTGGGCATCAAGTTCCAGAGCGGATATCTGCAGAAACTCAGCGTGCAGCGAACGTCCGCCGCTTTTTGCGCGGTCCCGGCTCTGCTTCAGAGGCCTCCGGCTCTCCCAGCAGCTTGCGCACCTCTGCGGGAAGAGTGCCCTTCTTCAGCATGGATTTGATCTTAGCATTCTTGGCGCCGAAGGTCCTGCAAGCCTGCTGCAGTGGCTCCAAGCCCTTGAGCATTGCAGCTTCTGCGATGGCGGAAAAACTGTTGACGGCGATCATCTCCGGCAGCATCCCTACAAGCACTGACACTACGCCGTTCACCTGCCAGCGATGGGCCAAATCCAAGGCAACGAGCACTGTCTCGTAGTTCGGGTCTTCGCCAGTGGAGCTGGTGTATAGCAGATCAACGAACAAGCGCACGCCAGAGGCCGAGGAGTCTTTGACAGGAATCCGTTTGCTCAGGCCTTCTTTCATAGTGGAATCCAGCATGGCCCTCAGAACAGGCGAGCTGGTCACAAGAATGAAGTCGTGAGCCGACACCTCACCATCAGCTGTTTGAAAGACTACGTTGTGTGTGGAAGTCATCTCACGTACGGCCTCCCACCTGTCGACGACACTCTGAGGAACTGAAATGTTGCATTGCGCAGTCCTTGCTGGGCCTGCGGTCAGCTCTGTTACATATCTTTGGAACACTTGGACTCTAGGAGAGAAGGCCTCTGCATGGGGTGACCTTTGCAACTCCCTCAGCACAGCACATGCGAATGTAGTTGCACAATGCCCCGAGTGCGGAATGGTGATTTTCGTACCCTCCACATCGCTCCGTAACCAAGTGGAATAGAATCCCTTTGCAGTAGACGGGCACTTTTGGAGCGGATCCGCTCCTCCTTTGACCATCCAGTTGAGAATCTTGACTCGGGTTTCGACCTCCGTCGAGGTCCCCGCCACCATCGCCTCGACCAGCGGCAGGTTCCTGAGTTTCAAGGGATTCCAGCTGTTCTATCCCATCGAATCAACAAGAAGAATCAGACACAGCTACACGGCAATGTATGGTCTGAATGAAACCTGTGCAGCAACGACAACAGAAAGCCACATTCAAGCGATGGGGTCTTCGAACGGCTACAGTCTATGGGTTCAAGCCTGAGTTTGCAAAAACTACCCCGAATTCACCAAGGTTCTGGGTTTTGCTCACGTATCCAGACCAGTCATAGTCGGCTGGTGTCACGCGCTGCAAGGCTTCAAAATCACCCACCTCGATCAAAGCAGCAATCACATCGGCCGTACATGCTGTGGCCATGACACCGTCGCGGCCGCTGGGCCACAACTTTGACCAAAAGCTGACGGAGGCTTGTCACCAGCCAGGGATTTGTAAACACACTAAAAGAAGACTATTGCATAACATATCAGTGAGAAGAATACCACATGACAAAATCACGGTCGGTATTTGTAGTTGTAACGTGTAAGGGATGGCTCTGACCGTTTAGAGTCGCTGCTCGGATGTCAAACTTTCCCTGTCCACTGCTCAGCAACGACATTCACGTCCGCGAAGTACGTTTTAGCCTACAAAGTGTGTTCCAACTCCAGGCTTTCAGAACTTGCATAGATCAGCATGCTTTTGGCTAATGACTCAATATGCGGTGACAACATTATGATGCTTTCTTGCGAATTGTTGTCCAAAGCGATGGCAGGATTCACAGTCTTGGGTGAGCTGCCAGACCTCAAGCCTGAACTTCCATGAGGGCATGGAGTGCACATGTCGAAACCTCAAGCTCATGTACACTTTCTAAGGCAATTTGCTAACTCTACATGGCATCAGTGAGACGCCTTGCTGCGCGTGCTGTAGAACTCCAAGCAGATTGCGTCACACACTCCTGTTCTCGGGCTACGAGGACAATCATGCTGGTTGAAGCTTCGAGTGTCTAGGGCCTAACGAAACCCAAAGTGCCTATACCCAAAACCACATAACAGTCACGGAGCCGAAAAAATCGCCTGCGTCGGCGTTCCGAGCACGTGAAAGTCGTTGCGGTACAGCCTGGGCGTGGAACGGCGCGAATCGTATTTTCTTTACAGTGTTAGACGGGATTTAGGGCTCGTGTTTGCACTGAGCGATTCGCAGCTTCAAACGTTGAGTGCTTAAATCGCGATCCAGGGCGCAAGGTAAGAGAGGTCGCATGCGGAGTTGGCGAACAGTTCGAGCCGTCTGGGACGGTCTTCGAAGACGCAGCGTTCAGGTGTAAAGTTTAAAGCACTACGACCAGGTGTAGCTGGGGTGGAATTCAGAACTCACATGTTTAAATGTAGGCCCCAATATCCTGCAGCCCCTTCGTCTTTAAACCCTGGCCAACCCCAATGTAGTTAGAGGATACAGACCAACACAGAGCACCACCTTCTTCACTTCTTCCATTTCTCCGATGCCCAGCACTGAGCAACTCGTGTTTGTAGTGTTGCCTGGTATTCACGTTCAGGGTTCTGGGGCTTGCATGACAGCCGCCGCAAACACTGGGCTGGAAGCCTCAAAGCAGGCAGGTGAGCTCTTCCAGGACCTATATAGCTCAAGGGTTTAGAGATGGTTTCGCATCAGAAACCACGTTTCCATGAACCATATAGAGTCATCCCCGAAGCCATCTGTTCTCGAGCTCCGCAGTCGGGTCCCAGGGCCCGAGGTTGGTATGCATAGCTCTTGAAACCCTTCTTGAACACGTAAAAGATCATTCAGACCATAAGTGAAAGAAAAGAGATGACAGAAAGTCCTATGTCCCCCAAATGACTGAAGCACGATCCTTACTAACATATAGAGTCTCAGGAATGATGCACACCACTGATTAATTTGAAACTCTCCCCTCTAGTGAGATTTCACAAGGATTCCAATAAGGATCCTAACATTAAGGCTGCGTAAAATCAGGTTCATTAAGCAGAATTATCCAGAGGTCTACAGCACTCATCAGCAAAGGATGCTATAGTCTCGTGGGCTCCTGCCCGACTTCTGCAGCCAGAGCGCCTGGAACTTGCTATCCCTTAACCAGCGCAGCCTCTGCACTCCAAAATGTCGAAGCCCTGAAGACTCTTTTGAGCAAGAACGTTTCTTGTTGGTTAATGGCAATACACGGTACGAGACCTTGAATGCCATGGCTTCCCTGAAACCCCCTCCCCCAACTAGGGCTGAAGGCTTTGCTCAACTCGATTCGCCTTACAACCCTTATCTCATTCATGAACAAGAAACAAATAAGTATAATAGCTATATACACACCCTCACATTGGAATCATAATCCGGGTTATCCCCTTGACACCGAAATCTTTGGAAAACCAAATAGCCCAGAGCCCGCTCCGGGCCTAGCATTCCATGCCCCATAAAACCCTAAACCCTAAACCGCCCCATAATATGCAGGACTGAGTAAACAGAACAGGGTTTGAGGATATGTGTAATGGTATCGTTAGAATAAGGAAGCCTGCAGGGCCCTGGGAGTAACATAGTTAAATACTGAGGCCTCTATATTCCTAAAGCCCATAAAATCCTAAACCCTGAACCCCGTTTAGGCTTCTATATTCGTTTTTCGGCTTCTAAATTCCTAAAGCACATAAATCCCTAAACCCTAAGCCCCTTTAGTTAGGGTTCTATAACCCTAAACCCTAACCCCGCGCATCCGCCCGATCTCGGCCCGGGACTTGATGCCCTTGAAAGGAGCTCCTCGGCTGATCATGGCCTCATCAGGAGTTGTTCTATGATGTGCTTAGGGGTTTAGGCAGGTTTGGGGTTTAGGGTCGAAGGTTTAGGGTTTAGGGTTATCATCGCCTCATCAGGAGTTTTTCTATGATGTGTTTAAGGGATCAGGCAGGGTTTAGGGTTCAGGAAGCTAGCCTTCTGTTGGATTCAGGCTTTCGGATGGTAAGGGCTTCAGGAATTCAGGAGTTTCAGAGTGTCTTGTGGTACTAATCTGTGGAACTTGTCGGCATGGAGGTATCGAATGAGCTTCGGGTGGTCCACAACGCCTGAAGAATCGGGGCTTGGGCTGGAGCTAGCGAGGCTTCAACCCGATGTCGAAGTATCACAGGCTTTGCAAACCAGACCCGCCACCCTACTACACCACACTCCAACCGTGGGCCCTCTAGCCCTGGCTTGAACTGTATATACCCATAGGCGGTCTATAAGGGTATTGTTGTAGATTGACCGATAAGAATTCGAATAGGGTTTTGGGCCCATTATACTACTATAGTTATAACAAAGACCCCCCCCCGAAAAATAATCGTGGTAATTATTTGGGCCCTTATATTAGATGGAGTTTAGGGTTTAGGCTTTCTTTATCATACTTCGAGACTCAAGTTGTGTCGTGTTCATTCGTAGGGATGCCAATATGCAAGGCATGCTTCCAGCGTTCAGCATGATTCAGCATGCCGGATGACATGAGGGTCGGGAGACCTCATGATCACGCCTCTCGTTTATCGAAACCACTGCTTTAAATGCTCGTGAAGCGGAAGCTCGGTGGGCACGGAATGTCAAAATGGCAAACGTAGCCAAGATTTGCAAATACACCCTAAGCGAGGGGCATCCACCCAGCATGTTGGGGTGTTCTCCCACTTTGAGATGTGCAGTCCTGACTTGCTTGTCCCGAGCTCCAGGCCGCGATAACGCCAGAAGTGTAGAACTCGCCTTTCTGATCCTCAAAGCAGGTTCAATGTGACTAAGAAGAAGCTGAGTATGGCTTGGATGATGAGGTGTGGCCAGGCAGTCACAATCCGGCGTTTAGGTAGCTGGGAATATCATCACGGTTGTGATTGTGCCTGTAATTGACAACCGGGCCACCGTGACACTGATGATGTTGACACAGGTGAAATACGAGGAAAATCGTTGTCATGATGGCTGCGATGGCGATGATGCTGCTGATGAAGATGTTGACGATGATAATGATAATGAGTACCATGCTGATGCTGATAGTGGCGACGAAACTAGCAAAGGCGATGATGACGATAAGGACGACGAGTAAAAGCTAAAGCTGATACTCTACATTGACATGTTGCGAACAATCACTTATCCATCAACCTAGAGCCCTGCCCACTCCGACCGGGCGCCACCGACACTCGAATTTGGCACATCCGACCCTGCGTAGATCTCCCTGGCCGACCTGCGAAACATAAATCAAAACCCGCTTGGCAATTGAGGAATAAGCCTTGTTTCTTCCTCGGAAGTTACAGCACACTCGCACGTAAGCTTTTGACCTCTGGCATATCAGCCCTAAATCCCAACACCAATACACCCTGAACCTGCGACCCCTGAGCCCTTAATCCTGAACCCTCAACTGGCCCTCAACATTCGAAAAGCCGAAAACTGAAGGCCAGTCCAGGCATTCCGCACTCCAAGCTCTATGCACAGTCCTGACTAAGCTGCGTCTCGCCTCGCTTGATCAACGCCTGGCACGACGAATGTAGCCAGCAACAGCATCTACATCTACTTTAATCAACCTCCCCAAATCCGCATACTCCCCTAAGTTTGACTCCAAACTAAACCAAAAGGCATCTCCCTTAGAAGTTGGATTCTGGAGTCTCAAGCAAACCGAACTAAGAAAGCCTTGAAACAGTTGGCCTCTCTGACATTCAAAAACTCAAGGGTGGGAGCAGACTGTCAGACCCTTATTTTGAGGGGCCTTCTGTGCTTCATTATTAGAATAGGATTTTGGGGTACATTACCCTGGGGCTCCAAGTATACAAACAGTACCTACTTTGGAGTCTAAAGGGACTTAGTAACTACGGTTATAAGTACCTTAATACTGGAGTTCTAAGTAGTTCTAAGTATGGTTACCCTAATTATAATCCTAGCTACTAAGTCCCATGATCCTTTAAGTAAGCCTCATTTATCTGGCCACAGATCCAGGCATCCAGGGCTCGAAGGTCCGCTGAGGGCTTAGGATTTTCCGCTGAGGGCTTAGGATTTACATGGGTCTAGCGATCTCACATAGTGGTCAATTCTAGGGTGTTGTAGGATTAATGATAGGAACCACACTAATATTATAGGGGACTGTGTAAGCCCCTATCCTACTTGGGGCCCAGGCCTGCGGCTTCAGGTTGCAGTTTGGGTTTGGTGGCCAAAGCCCTTGTGATTGTCGGAGGCCTCAAAAGGTGGGATGAAGGTAGGTAGGATTAAGGATCCCTTATATAAGGACTCTTATTTGGGAATATCCCACCTACCTTCATCCCACCTGTTGAGGCCTCCGAGATTGTGAGGAAATCAGATGCAGATTGAAGCGCACTAAACCGTGGATCGGCCTGCCCAGAGCCTCCAAAACCCCTTAATTAAGGAATATACCTTAAATCATATTAGGGCTCCTGTTATAATTTAAGGTATATTCCTTAATTAAGGGCTTTGGAGTCTCTGGGTGTGCCAGCTCGCAGGCCCGACCCTCACAGGCCGTACCCCTACACTGCAAACCCTACTTAAAGGATCATGGGACTTAGTAACCAGGGTCACAATTCGGGCAACGGTACTTATATCTACTTATAACCACAATTAAGGTACTTATAACCTTACTTACTAAGTCGCCTGATCCTCCAAGTATACACCACAAATCCAAAACCCCAAACGCTAAGCCCCCAAGTCCCCAAACCTGAACGAAGGGAAGCTGCCTCACACTCTTTGGCCAGCTCCGCACCGTCTCGGAAGCAGTAGCAGCCTTCGAAGTCGGGGCTTTGAGGACTTAGCAGTGACAAACCTTCAGCGTTCAAAACTCAGAATTTTTGGGCCGAGGACATGCCTGTGGATCCAACAACCTACAGCTTCAGGCCGCTATTAGGGTTGTAGGATTTGGGGATACAGCTAGAGTCCGAGATCGGAGGCTTAGGGCTGTGATACCTGAACGTGAACACGGCCCTGCATCCCTGCTCCCTTCTACTCCAACACCTCTGACACCATTGGGCTTCGAATTGCGGTCATCATAGCAGAAAGGAAGTTGGGGATAAGGGCTCTCGACTGTCGGATTTAGGATTCAGGTTTCAGGGTTTACGTCTCAGGCAGTACCAACATCTCCCGGTTCGAAAGCAAGTATCGCGCAGCCTATGACAACTATGAGGGGTCCTTCTGCACTTAAGGATGGTGGCTTGTCTTGTTTGAGAAGCTTCAGCATGCACCTTCATGCAATACTCAGCTATGAGCCGTAATAACACCACCTGTAGCCGGGCTGCGTTCTCCCCACTCCCCTGCTCCTTGAAGTAGACCGGAGAGCGCAGGGTTGGGAGTCATGGGGAGGTCTACGGTCGGCAGGGTCCTATATTTTGGAGAAGTCAGAGAGAGATGAGTGTATTGGGGCTCAGAGTGCGACTTTTAGACATTAAGCATTGAGGGTTTTAGGCTTTGAGAACTGCAGAGTTTAGATTTTGGGTGATGGGTCGGTTGGGATTTTACGTCTTACGTCTTACATGGCTTTCGGGCACGTGAAGTTCGAGTTTTCAGCTGATAGAGTAAAGTATGGTGTTTACAGTCTGAATCTACGGGAGTGTTCTTTAGGGCCGTGGTTTGCAGTTTCAGGTTCAAGCCTGCAAAATGCACAAGGTCTGCGTCCGGGCCTGTGTTGGCCCAGTCACTGATTTTCACCTTCTCCTGGCGCGTTCGAGTCTCTTGACATGCCTGCAGATTGGATCCCAACCACTCTAGCCCCTTCAGTACACCCTAGACACTATAAGCCCTAAACCCTAAGAGAGGGGTCAGGGCCTGGTCAGGGCTCACAGCCTGGCATCTAGTCATCTGGAGCTCTCAGCCCTTTCGGCAAGGACCTGGCCTTCACTTCTTTGATGTTGTCTGCATCATCCATGGTGATATAACCTGGTCCGATTGGAAAATAGCTCGTAACGCATGCGAACACACTTACAGATCATACAGCGAGCAAGCAGACAACAAACAAACATGCGGACAAACAAATAAACACTGTGTTATGCCTGCCTACGGTTGAACCCCCAGAGCCTCTGAAATAAGAGATCGGGCTCGAATTTCAGTGAGCAGCACGAACACCACTTTGAGCTGCCAGCAAGCGTTTGAAGTCTGAACTCCTGAAACCGAAACCTGTCTAAAAAGGCCTAAGCGACACGGCACTGCTGTCTAAAACCCGAGCCCCGAAAGACTCCTGGAGTCCAAAATCCGACATCATAACACTACCTGCCATGCGGTTGAGGCACTCTGATCTAGCCGGAAACCTTACATCAACAAGCCGGCAAACTGAAAGCCTTGCAGCCGGGAAGCTGTAGATGGGCTTTGGCTGTGTATCATGAAAGCAGAAAACGGCGTTGTGCGTCGCGGCCTTTCTGGGGCTGCAGGGCCGCCAGCCAACATTTCAAGCATAGTGACAGTGAGACCAATAAAGTGTGCACATAATCTACGGACATCAGAACCCCAGGTTCCTGTGGCACCAGACTCCGCGATACATGCACCAAGCAGAAGCACCCTTTCAAGAAGCTCTCTGATGATTACGCACTTTGCTGCATCACACGAAGCCCACTGTGGCCGACCAGCCCTAAGGATGACTGAGGACCCTGAGCCCTGAGCCCCAAACCCAAACCCCACATGTGTTATATCCGCAGCCGCAAAGTCACTTGCAGCCTAGCCGCAATTTTTCGAAACTGGCCGACGACGTCCGAGGTGTAGAACGTATCTCCATCCTCGGTAAAGGACTTCATAGGGCTTTTCGGGTTTGTAGCTTGGAACTGGCAAGTGACGGGCTTCATAGACAGTGGCGAGGCATCTTACTTGCTGTTGTTAAAGAGCGGTTGTGAATCTGTACTTGTTGCTAATACTATAAATCCGTAAGGGTCCATGTATCTAAATAGTAGATACTTTAGCCTTAAAGTACTCCCTATGTAGGTACATTGGGCCTAAAGTATATACTACGTGGGCACATGGGCGCCTAGGGAATGGTGAGTTCCACTGAAATGCTGTGCTCAGATTACGGGGTTTGAAAGTGTAGGCTGCTTTGCACTTCGACAGGGGTTCTGCTCTTCGGAATAGCACTCTGGGGGTCTAAATGCCACGTAAGCAAGTAGACCCGAAAGCTGTAACATCTACATATGTTACTCTACTGGCAGCACGTTGAACACTCAGCGCCTCAAGACGAATGCCCGGAACCCTTGCAGCATGCATCGCGAACCTCCCGCCCCTCGACCTCTAACAGCCAGTAAACCCTCAGAAGCTCATGCCTCCCACCCGGAACCCTCCACCTCCAAACCCGGAGATAGAACACTCCCTCAGGGTCCATGTACCCAAATACATACTTGGGCCTAAGTGTTCCTATATAGGGAGGCCAAAGCATATACTATTGGGGCACATGGACCCTTAGGGACTATGAAACCGAATGGGCCAGGCGTCTGCCAACAAAGTAGGTCGTGATCGAAGATCCTGCTCTTGTCTTGGAGGGCTATGCATGGGGGCCTTAATAATTAGACTAGGGTTCCTTGTCAGGGTTCCTTTACAGGGGGTCTCTAAGGAGGGTTCTGCTTAGCGCGATTGTTAAGGGTTATACAGGGTTTTGTGCATTCAGGTGACAGAGAGGACGACCAGAAGGTTATGGAGTTTTGGAAGATTCTTTTGGGTTGTCATGGCGTTCATGGCTTTATTCATTCTTAAGCTGGGCCTAGTGGCAGTGCATTCAAACATGATAGCCTCTGCCACGGATATCATACTGACTCCAGCCCAGGCCCTCCGGTAACCCCAATTTGAGGTCACCAGTTTGGCAACCCAGAATCAGAGTCACCGTATGACAACCCCACAGTTCCTGGAACTAGTTCCTAGCCTGTCCTCTTGACCTCGTGAAAAGCATGTTTTTAGGGTGTGCCTTTGTGCTTGTTGTGTTTTTGCTTGTTTTTCCTTCGATATGTATAGATATAATAAGGTTTCAAGGTGGATTTCGTTGGTGTGGTATGCGTTTATCGGTTAGAATATATATAGACAGCTATGATCTCACAGGGATGCGTACATGTACATTGAATCCGAGTACCGGCACCGGCCTTACAGCACCATTTCTCGAGAAGTGGACCATGACCCGGGTGTGCACGATCACTTTAAGGTCCCGGGATTCCTGAACCAGTCCTCCATACAATATTGCAAACGGCATTCGATTCTGCAGGCTTACTCCAGGGGGGCGCAGTGTGTACATTGCAACTCGTGCGTAGAACGGCAATATGGCGACTTGTTGGCCATGTTGCGGGCCCGAGTGCGAGCTGAGCTTCAGAAGCGCTTGAGATCGGAAGGTGCGCCCTCTCCGCCCTGCTACTGCTCCTGTGTGTGTGTGTGTGTGCATGTTAGAGTTTGTCGTCTGGCTGTATATATAGGTAAGTTGTATCATGTCGCGAATGGTTCGCAGGATTTGCTGTTTAAAGGTGTAGATCTGGGCACTGCATTTTGCAGTGCATTGTCACGACATGGCTGCCAATGTGCCGGCAGCAGATCATGATGATATGAAAGATTTCGAGGACGAGCAGCCACTAGGCATTTCTACTGCGATGCTTTTTTTGTCCGTGTACATGTCTGTTCTAGATATATGTCCCAGGTTGCTATCCCTTCGAGAAATCCTCTCCACGTGGCTGACTAGCAAGCCCGCTGATACACGACATTCGTTGCTGTCAAGAATGCGAAAGAGTGAGGCCTGCACATTTTGTATGCACCTCTCGGTCTCTCTCTGTCTCTCTTTCACTCTGTCTCGCTCTTTCTCTCTCCATACATGTGTCAGGACCATTCTTGCTTGAAGCTGGTGGAGTTTGTGTCCGAGACCGCAGTGCAGGAAGCACATGAGATTCTCAAAGAACTGTATTTGAACTTCGGCACCAAGCAGCCAGTGCTTAGCAAGTACCGGGCTACTTGCATGCAGTGTGCAGTTCTAGTACATTCAGACACATAGCATATAAACTCCCAAGTTTCTGAGGCTGCCTTTCAGTGGGTTCAGGACGAGTACAGTGTTTTGCCAGTGACTGCAAAGAAGAAGGAGATCCAGGCAGGCTCCGGCCGGCATTCACTTTCGATTTGGAATGTCAGACCTGTATACACTTGTAGAGTTGGCAATGATTGGCAGGGCTGGGTCGAGATACAAGCTGCTGCTTTGAGAAGCAGGGCCATGTACGGAATCCGACTCTGGAGGAAAACTCCAGACAGATCATTGTCTGCTGGCAACATTTAAACATGTGTGATGGTTTTGCTCGCGTGTCCATATATCGGTGTTTTCGCTATATATAATATAATAAGGTCCAAGGAGGTGCAGCTGCTGAAGGACATCCTTACGCTGTTGGCGACAGACGGCGACGGTGGCGAGGATGGGGGCTCCGATGCCTCATCAGATTCAGGTGCTGAGGACTCTGCAGGGGAGGAGTCGTCCGTTGCTGACGAACCCGCTGCAGAAGGGTCTGACATGGATACGTGTGACACGCAGGTTCCTATGCAGTCCAGTGCCGATGAGTCAAGTACGAAGAGTAAGGTTTTGCCGCCAGTGCCGAAATTCAGTGGCGGGGCGAAAGATCCAAGCTTCGTTGATTCCGAGCCCTCTGCAAGTGAGATTCCCTTGAAATCTCAGACCCCAGATTCCTCCTTGGCCCCCAGCCATGATGAGATTCCTGCGAAATCCGAGACCCCGGATCCCTTGAAATCCGTGGCACCAGATTCCTCGTTGGCCCCCAGCCCTGATGAGATGCCTGCGAAATCCGAAGCCGCAGATTTGACCATTCGCCCCAGCACTGAGATTCCCATGAAATCCGAGGCCCCAGATTTGACCATTCGCCCCAGCACTGAGATTCCCATGAAATCCGAGGCCCCAGATTCAAGCATGGGCCCCAAGCCTGAGATTCCTGTGAAATCCCAGGCCCTGGACTGCCCGATGAAATCCCAGGCCCCAGCTGCAGCAGTGCCACCTCATGTCCCAGATATGCAGTGCCCCGATTCCGCAAACGCAGAGTCTCCAAAGCCCATGTCCGGAACGAATGCCGCTAGGCTGCTGATATAATTACCCCAGTAGTATAATCTCGATACCTGTACCATGTGTGTCGCAAGAATCCCAAGGAGAATCCCGTAAAGGAGGAGACGACCCGTGCTGCAGAGAAGGCTAGGCCATGCAATATATATGGCTAGCTAGCTGCTATATATGTACGTAATATTATGTCGCGTATACTCGATATACAGGCAGCGAGCGAGCCACTGATTCAAGAACGACCAGAGTGGAACGTGGAGGCAAAGGTTGCCGAGTTGAAGGCTAAGGGGTATATCATCGACGCGAAGGGTGAGCAGGAGAGTTTGGACGAGTATGCCGGGTTGCCGGAGGTTCAGTCAAAGCTGTTACTTCCCCGCATATATTGATGCACATGCACATCGATTGATACCAGTACCCCGAATCTTATTATTGGCCACATTTATTTAGCACCCTAAACCCTGAACCCCTTAATTGCTTTAAACGGTATATATATATAGCCTTATGAATGCCCGGCCACGCAATATGTGTGCTTATAAATATATATCTGCTGAGGCGAGCTGCAGCGAAGGCCAAGGCCCAGCCCGTGGATGACAGCGGCAAGCGTGGTCGCGGGCGTGGTCGAGGTGGAAAGGGTAGAGGGAGAGGGCGTGGGCGGGGTGCGACTCCCACGAGGCTCAGCTCAAACATGTATATATTGTGTGCTATATATCGTGTATATATACTCGTACAGCAGTCGTAAAGTGTTTTTATCAGGACAGCTGACAACCCGACTCCGGAGCCGGGCCCTGCTGAGAAGAAGGACGACGACGCTGCTGTCCCCAAGGGTAGAGGCAAGAAGAAGCGTGCGAGTGCCGACAATGAGATGGCCATGGAGACAGCAGCCGCCAAGAAGCCTAAGAAGGGGAACGGCAAAAAGGGTGCGCGTGCCGAGGAGCAGGAAGCTCGCGAGGAGACGAGTGAGCAGGAGGATCGCGAGGAGATAGCAGACACCAAGAAGCCTAAGAAGGGGAAGGGTAAAGGAAAGGACCAGCAGACGCCCTCCGAGGCGCCAGCCTCTTCCAGCACAGCTGCGAAATCGAAAGCCAAGGCCAAGCCCAAAACGAAAGCAACGAAGCAGGAGCCAGCTGATGATCACGAGGAGTCGAAAGCAAAGAAGGAGGAGCCCACCGGCGAGGATGAGGCCCCAAAAAAGAAAAGGATGAAGCGTGCGGATTTCGGCAACATGCGAATTCCTAATTTCAAAGACTACTTCGCGACTGGACATGATGCAAATTTCGTTCATGTATCCTGCTGTGTCTGCATGTGCAGTGGCAAATTTAAAGAAATATATAATAAATATATATATATATATATAGCAGCTACCAGCTTGTCTTCTAAGGTGATGCCATACTGGAGCCGAAGCTGTGTTGGTCTGTGCCAGAAGCAGTTCGACGGTTCGAAGAAGCAGGTCCGAACTGGAAATATTGGGCCGGGTTGTGTGTTTACGTGTCCACATGTACATTCGTGTTTTCATTCGAAACTGCAGAGTGCGAGTGAGCGACTGACAAAGTGTATGATCGTATTAGTACTAGTACTGCTACTACTACTACTACTACTACTACTACTACTACTACGACTAGTACTACGACTACTGCTACTACTACTACTACTACTACTACTACTACTACTACTATACACTACGATACTAGTACTAGTACTAGTGCTAATACTACTACTAGTACTAGTACTAATACTAGTACTAGTCCTTCTACTACCATATACGATACCACCACTACTACTACTGCTACTACTACTACTACTACTACTGCTACTGCTACTGCTACTGCTACTACTACTACTACTACTACTGCTACTACTAGTACTACTGCCACTACGAGCTAGTACATGAAGACTATTTGAGAAACCGGCCCTCCTCGAAGCCTCTTCTGTAAACCCTCTAGCCCAACACCCCAGAAGCCCTAAGGCCTCACACCCGTAAAAGACGAAGCGTGTAAGAGTCGATCGGCAGGTGCTGCACATTTCGGGCCCCCACAATGTCATGCCGGAGACAGCTGCACTCGCGATGCAGAATATGATTGACATCTGTGCAACAGCTGTGGCTGGGCTTCGGTTTGATGATGAGTACATATACAGGCACATTCGAAAATATTGCGATCGAAGCTCTATAGCATGTCTCCGGACTTCCACGTTCGAACAAGAAGATGCAGCTCATACTGCAGGGATCTCATGATCAGATCGCACGTTTAAGGATTCGGCTTCAAGCTTCAAGGTCTAGGGATGAGGCTTTTGAGGCTATGGGGTTTAGGGTTTATTTAGTGTGTTAGTCAAGCTCCAAATCCTCAGGCCAAGCGCTTGGAAGATGGCATGGACTTTGCTGCTGTGAAGACGAAGTTTGAGCGAGCCAAGCACGGGCTCTATTAGTTCATTTTGTCAGAGTCAGCCAGAGTGTGCAGGACTCACCCCGAAGACCAGGCTAGTTGGTTAACACTATATAGCATCGTACTAGATATATTAGTACGTATACATATATATATATATAATGGTACTACCGGGCCTGGGGTTCACGGGTTTACGTGTGTGCTTAACTGGGTGTGTTGTGCGATGCAGCCAGTACATGTGTATTCTGCAATCAATTCGCAAGATGGGGTCAGAACTCTCTTGTGATAATGGGGCGGAGCGAAGCTGCGAAGAAATCCAAATGTTCACGATGATTGCAATCTGTACTGCACATGCATGCATGTGTGCTCTCGACATGCTGACTGTACTTGTGCCCCAGTGCTTGCCAGGTTTTTGTATGGATAGCTTGTAGCTATACAGGTCCTAGAGGCCTACTAGCTAGCTTGCAGCTATGGTTCTTTCGATTTCCCGAATCGAAGTTATGACCCTTCTGTCCTTGGGCGCTCCGGGAGTGCTGTTTCTCGGCTAGCTTTAAGCGATCTGTGACTGTGCCCGTGTACACACGTAGATGTGTATGCAGTCTACTTGGAAAGTTTGGCCCAGGATACACGCCATCGACTTCATCCTGCAAAACAGTGCCACTCACTTCGCCTCCGAGGATCCTGGCAGCAATTCCCATTATCCTCTATAGGTTCGTGGCGGGCTATTCGGCTAAATTGGGGTGTTCATCCAATAATGTAGCCCTTGGCTTTAAAATCGGATTTAGGAGCTGGAGTGTATTCGATTAATCGTGTTGCTTCAGGCTTGGAGGCTTCGCTTGGGAATAAGTCGGCTTTGCAGTTTTGGATCCTCGGGCTTCGAAGAACCTCACAGTCCTATGATTCAGTGTTCTCACATGAAATCAACCTCGGAGCCCCGAGCTACATGCACGATTCGAAGCTGTCTAGCATTCTCATTCTCCTAAGGAGCTGGACGCCTACGACCTCTTCTGTGGCTGGGGAGGAGTTCACCGTGCCTTCAGTTTCTTGCAATTAACGACTAAATTATGTGTAGCTGCACACTGAGCACACACAGCATGCATGCTCCATGTACAGCAACTGAGGACGCAGAGGGTTTAGATCTTCGAGATTCGATAGAGACCGCATCAACCCTGACCATGATCTGGAGAAGACGATGCTTAGCCTAGTTTGGTGGAACTTGCAATTTCCCGAGGGTCAACTGTGAGTTTGAGCCTTGCATCAGGATGGGTTTCTTCTTTATGCTCCACACCATCTTGAGGATACGTCGTGGTGGGCTGATTACAGCGGGGCCTCCATGTGGACCTCATGTCTTTATGTGTTCTTCGAAAACCAAGAAATCGAAGTGGAACCCTCGGGGAGATGTTTCCTCCGAAACATGCATTCGGGGAAACTGTGTGGCTACGAGGACAGTCCTGGGTTTGCTCTTGGGAGTAGCCAGGGGAGTGCACTTTCTGCTGGAGCAGCCTTCATCCTCCGTCATGGTTTATTTGCCGGCGATGCAACATTTGATGATCAGCATGACCCGCCTGGGGTTGGCCCAGCCCACAGCTGTCCGATTGCTCCTCGCCTCAACTACATGATCTGTACATGTACTGTGCGTGTTTGGGCAGCTGCCGGTTCATGTGTGTGCATCCTATATGTACTTGTCAGCTGGATGGGTCTATTCGGTGCGAAGTCGATGAAACGAACTGTGCTTCTGGGTACAGTGCCACATGCCTGCGACTATATAGCAGCCTCGAATGAGATGTGTAATATTAGTTATAACTAATAGCGCTAGGGCCGCTACCACCTAAGGCCCTGGATCAGTGGGCTATCCTTGGCATCCCGGATTCGAAGAGGTGATCGCAGCAGGCACCAATGGACATCCGAGGGTGTGTACAAGAAGGGTGTGTGCAAACGCACCGGCAAAAAAACCACGCAACCCAGCTACAGTCTAATCACGTGATATGTATACATGTGTGCACTCTAGAGCTACTGCTAGCCCAGGACAGGCGGGTCCCAGCTCAACGCCACGCAATCTTATCCATACAATTTTTGTCGCTATGTGGCCGTTGCACATGGCAAGCTTCTGATGAATCCGGATGCTAGCTTGCAATTCTAGTGTATATATAGCATATCATTTAAAGCTCCGCTACAGTTACAGTACCCCATACCGGCTGAGTCCTTAGACCCTAAAGCCCAAATCCGAATCCGATGTGAGCACTGCAGTCGAAATATCCAGCAGTCCCATAGAGCCGAATCCTTGACCCCGTACTTATAAATCCTTCAGCCAGTATGCAACCCTACAGAGCCCCAATAACACGACCCTAAACTTTATAAGCCCAAAAACCCAAACAACATATCCGAGGAGAACGCTGCAAGCCCGAGCTCGAACACCGACCTGGTGGCGATAGAGAGCATTCCGGAGCTGACAGAGGCCCACTCTGAAACTGAACCAGCCAGGTTTCCATAGGATAAATATAGATTTGCAGGTCCGGCTCTAGAGTAATGGGGGTTTCGGGGTTTAAAGGGTTGGCCCTTTAGGGGATAGTTAACTAGGGCTTATAAGGGTGTCGAGTGTGGGGAGCGGGGATTCAGCATTTGCGGAGCTGTTTATATAGGGTAGGGTTTCCCATTAATCGGGGGTTCAGCTTATAAGGGTGTGTGCGAGGATGTTGGGGGGCTCCAGGGTTCAGGGGTGTAGGCTAGTGAGTGTTTGAGTAGTACTGTATATTGACACTTCCTGAGCCCCGGCCCCAAACCCTCGACCCTTCGGGGAACGTTAATGTTTCTGGTCGTCTGGGTTATAGCTATAATATTATGGGATTGGAAGTTCTACACCGAAGATCTTATTATATGCTTGAAATTATATACTCCGCGAACTCTATATTCTACCCCCTCTAGTCCAATTGTGACGGCATTGTCCGAGACACCTTGCAAATACATGGCCAGTCTTATGGCACAAAATGCATACATGCCCGCTATCTACTCAAGCGGAAATTCATAACCGGGTATATGATTCGCAGATTCTGACCCAAAACCTAAAGCCCATAAGCCTTACTACGATGTGGCTCATCCTACTAACCAGGACCACTAGGCCTACCTCTGTAAATTTGCAGCACCCAGCAATGCAATAGATAGATAGCTGAATCTCAGACTGCCCCCACTTGGCAAGCAACGTTATTGATACTGCTGCCGAAGGGCCCGCACAATCTGTTATGGAGCGGCGGCACGCCGGACTGGCATGTGCATAGTGACACGGAGATGCGATCTTGTCCGATGAGACGAATGCATGAGGACGACACGTACATCAGCGCCCAGTACATATTCACTACTCGGAGGATTCGTATGCGACTGTGTGCATGTGTTGCTTGATCACTGAAATGTCCCGTGTAGGACAGCACTAGAACGCAGTAGGAGTACTACAGATAAACCAACGCGATCTTGCACAAATTGGCCATGATCTAGTCGTCGTCCTGAAAGCGATTGTGGGGAAGTTTGTTGGCCGTCGGTGTGCGATTCCTCAGGCCCCTGAGTACGTAGCCCGATTATAGCTAGCAAGATATATTGAGGACATATAGTATAGGGGGTCTTGTGAAATCTGACGGATTCGATCCTTGTAAGGTAGGGGTCTGGTTGCACGGGTTCACCCCTGGCAGTACTAAGGTATTTGGATTAGGGGCTGCAATAATAATAATAATACATATAGCATTTTTCATGTGGGCTGCATGCAGTGCAGGGGTTAATATTACCAGAGGGACGCAGAAAGTCCTGCAGGCTCTGTTATTAAGGTTTTGTGTGGTTCAGGGCTTATATGGTTGGGTTTTAGACTATAATCCTGTTGAACGCACATCGTGCCCATGCAGTCCTCCCCAACCAGTCGCTGTTTCAGTGATTCCTTTAAAGGCCATGTGAGCACAAATCCGATTCAAAGCATTTCACACCCGAGCCAAAACCACTATGACCCTCAACGAACCCCCAGCACAGTGCATCTTAAATTCGAGCAGGACGACAAGAAGCTTTGGCAGGATGCTTTGCTTGTGGCTCGGTCGCAAAATACGGAATTAAATCGTGAAGTTGCTTTTACATCTGAAGCCATGATACGAGGAGCCAGTTGTACGATTTTTGCAAGACGCACAGCAATCTGGGAAATGGAAGATGAAGTATTGGAGGCTGCCACTGACTACTGACCGTGTCTGTGTTACCCAGTGCTTGTTTCGCTCAGGGGTATGAGTGCCGTGGCTGCTAGCAGACACCCGGAAAAGCTTATTATATGTCTTTAGACCCGAAACTAACACGCCCCAATCATATCCATAGTGGCGCTTTTATAATTATGTTCTTGAGAGTATCTGTATCGTCGAGGACCGTAGGGCTGCTTGCAATCACGGACATATAGACCCCATGAGTGACGTTTGTAATTCGTGCAACTTCTTTTCCTGGGCTATGAGTATCTATAGATACAATGCAACCTTACACGGGAACCCTAAACCCTTAAAGCTATCAGGTTTCAGCTGGGTATATTTCGTTAATCGGTGAGATCATAACAGTTCATCCCGGGAAAGAGGAACCGAGCCTGCACATCCACCATTGTGTGGAGTTGGAGGGTTGCTGGAGGCTGGAGGCCTGTCACACGTGGCCGATGTCATTCGATACTCTGATCCATGCATGTACATCTCTGCCTATCTCGACCTCCACTGTTGCACACAAGGTGGCTAGGCAATTAACTTGATTTCGTGGCGCAATCGGTGTCGAAAGCTGGTCCTCGTGCAGTCATGTCTTTGAGCACCCTGGAACCAGCTAGTGCTGACTAATATGCTGTTATACATGACTGCTCAAGATTATGATTTGTTTTCCGGCCTGGCGACGATTTTGCCGAGCACCCCGTCTTGGCAGCAGACCTTTGGAGGCCGGCTTGAGTCCTAAGGGTTACTATATGCGGTTCGTTGACATCGTCATTTATAAGTGCTATATTATAATACATGGGTGTTAGGGTTCTTTAATTTAGTTTCAGGGTTGAGAATGATGGTTTCTTTTAAGGCCGTTAAGGGTTGAGGAAGACTTTGATCAGGTACATGTAAAGCTCCGTGAAGGCAAGAGACTCATAGGTTTGGTGTCTTGTGCAGAACAAATCTTACAAGATCTAGAGTCTACCCCGAATTTCCTGCTCCCTATATTTCATCCATATAATAAAACCCCAATACCTGTGAGACCAGGAGTCGATTCTGATATGGTTGAAGCGATATATATATATATAGATACACATATATAACGAATAATAGTTTGTTTGCCAAGTACTTTTATAGTAAAATATTATATATCGCTTCCACCACATCAGAGTCGACTCCTTGTATCTGACTCCAAGGCCTAATGTGTATTGTCAGCGAGATCTCGGCATCGAGGTTTCAAACCAGTTCAAGTTAGACGCTCTGGGACTTCAAGCTGCAAAGGAGGTTGATCATGAGGCCAACAATCCACATGGTTCGTATTCATCATCCAGGAAAATATTTGATCAGCGCAAGCACCCCTAAAACCTGTCCCCTAGAACCACGAGCAACAGATCCAGAGGCCGAGGCATCCAGCCGGGCTCCGTAGGGTGCCTTCCGTTATTGTATTCCGGATCCGTTCATTCCGAGCTGGGGCTTATTCGGTTCGGCAACGAAGGGGATGGATGCAATAAAAGCATCGGGCTTTGTGTTTAGGTTACAGCTTCGGGGTTGTCTAGCACACCCTCCATGGAGTGGCATTTCGGACGATGGAACAATACATTGAAGGTTTTGGGGTGTTGTGAGGCCTCGAGTGACGTCCTACGACGTGTAAATCAATGCCCTCTATGCAATGACTGATACTATACCAGCACTTCCATGATCAGCATTGATCTGCACAAGGCTCTGACAATCTGATGCGAGACATGATGTTAAAGGGAGCGATACAATCCGACTTCATCCCCTCGTGCAAGAAATGCTATGCTCAAGCATGCAGTGTTGCTTGTGGCGACGCAATCTGTCTGTGATGAAATGACTAAGACGGCCCCCGAAGCCCCAGATCCCATATTATAATATCCCTACATGACGACTATATATAGTAATTAACCCAATATAACTTTAAAACTATTAACATTCCTTCGGAATGTGTTTGAGGTTCCGGGATCGGACTAAATTCGACTGATGTGACCCCGACGATTCCCCACTATTAACAATCGGGTAAAACTCGAGGTAGATGTCTAGGTCTTATGGGGTCATAGCCACTCATAACCCAACACCCCAAAGATATGCATATATATATATATACATATGATTATATAATCATATGTATATATATATATGCATATCTTTGGGGTGTTGGGTTATGAGTGGCTATGACCCCATATACACACATATATATATATATATATGTACTGTAATTATATGTACTATATATATATATATATATAGCTCTAGATCTATATATAATATACATCTAGAAGATGGGTATACGTATAATATATATATATATATATATATATATATATATATATATGTATGTATATATATATACATACATATATATATATATATATATATGTATATATATATATATACACACACATATATATGGGTATATTATACCTATACCCATCTAGCTCCGAACATTTCAGCACTCCACGCTGTGCCTATCTTGTCATTGGAAGGCATTCCAACCTCGGGAATCGACAGTATATCATGAACTTCTCCGTTATCATGGTACAGGGGCCAGAGAAATGTCTCGTGGTATCTAGTTGAAACCCGTGACAGCGTTACTCTGGGTCATGTGTGATGCGCATGTTATATGGTTTTGCGCGCTTTCCTGTGGATTGCGGTAGTTTCTACTACAGGATGCGTAAACTTGCGCACAGACACGCGCTGCATCACGATGGCGATGGCTAGGTTCACATAGGTTCTCCTAGAGGGCTAGAAAAGGGCTGCGTGAAATAAGGCCGGGAACCGTGAAACGAGGGCCGGGAACCGTGAACGAGGGCCCGGGAACCGTGACTCAGGAGCGATTTGGTGAAATTCGATTTTCACGCTTCCTCAGGGTCTATTACCCCCCAATTCTGGTGCAGGATGGGCAAGCGAGGGAACTTCGTGGCCCCGGATTTGGCCGCTGCTGCAGCTTTGATTGCCAAAGCCAAGCAGAAGCCCCCGAAACCGCCGGCCCAGACCCCTTCGAAGCCCTCAAACCGATCGGATGCACCCGCAGAGACCCCTGATGAGAAGATGTCAGTACCTGCCACTCCGGCTACTGCCAAGTCGATGCTTAGTTGCACATCAAGTCGTTGGTAGATGCCTCCCAAAACCGTATAGCAGTGGGAAATATAGCATCCCAGGACACCGATCCGGAGCCCCGACATCAAGAAGCTCAGGCTTGACGAGGTTAAGACCGAGGAGGCCACCCAGGACGTGTCTTCCAAGACACACGCCTGCACCGAGTCGTAGGGAGGGAGACGTTTGTGCAGTGCATATGCAGCTACAATCTGAAGGTACTGGGGCCCTCCTAGCACTCTTCGGTTCAGGGCTCGCATTCGGAGCTTGGGCATTCCGGATCTTGATGCTTTGGTCTTTAAGTTTTGTCGGAAATCCAGGACCTCGGGATATATATATATATATATATATATATATATATTTGTAAATTCATGATCCCTATATATATATACATACATACATACGTACATATATATATATATATATATTTAAAGTTATTAAACTGGGAAACTTGAAACCCCATATCTAAAGCCCTAAACCGCACACCCCGATACCCTTTTGCACCCCGATACCCTAAACCCCTAAAGCTCTAGCCCCAAACTCCAGACGTGCAGGTTCTCTCGGATAGGTGGAACGATGCCTGGCTTCTCAAGCCTCAAACCCGAAGCCCAGAACCTCTGCGATCCAAAAACCCGGATGATTAGGGAATTCAGGGCTTGTGGTTGCAGCGATAATAAGGGTGTATATAACCAAATACAGATCTAAGGCCGGATACTGGTATGGAGACCCCGCTGAAGAAGACAGTCGAAGCCACCGAGAATCCCGGAGAAACCACCCGTGACATCAAGAAAGCAGAACCGGTGCTCGAGACCCCGACGAAGCAGCAGCTCTTCACCAGCCCCGCCAAAGTCTCGGCAGGCCAGGCATACAAGTAGTACTCTAGTACGATATACATTGGGAATCCTACACCCCAGAACCTTCTAAACCCGAGGATTAAGCTTATAAGCAGTACTAGTACTCGTACTAGCAGTACTACGACTACTACTAGTCGTACTTAGTAGTACTAACAGGAGTAGTAGTAGTAGTAGTAGCAGTAGTAGTAGTAGTAGCAAGAGTAGTAGTAGTAGTAGTAGTAGTAGTACTACTACTACTACTACTACTACTACTACTACTACTAGTACTAGTACTACTACTAGTAGTAGCAGTAGCAGTAGCAGTAGCAGTAGCAGTAGCAGTAGCAGTAGTAGTAGTAGTAGTAGTAGTAGTAGTAGTAGTAGTAGTAGTAGTAGTAGTACTAGTAGTAGTAGTAGTAGTAGTAGTAGTAGTAGTAGTAGTAGTAGTAGTAGTAGTAATAGTAGTAGTAGTAGTAGTAGCAGTATTACAACAACAACGTCCTAGTAGTAGCACAAAAAGTACTAGCACTGCTAGCTAGTGCCAGTACCACTAACTACCATATTTGTAGTCGTAGTCTGAGTCGTAGTAGTAGTAGTAGTAGTAGTAGTAGTAGTAGTTGTACTACTACTACTACTACTACTACTACTACTACTACTACTACTACGACTACGACTATTGCTACTACTACTACTACTACTACTACTACTACTACTACTACTGCCGCTTTACTTGTGTACTGCTATATACTGTACCTGGCAGGTGACACCCAGCTGGAGAGCCAGCAATCTCCAGCTCGAGATGATCTGGAGGTGCGTCTGGAGAGGTTGATGGACGACATGGAAGAGGCGACCCAGAAAGATGTGCCAGATGGCCCGAGCTGCGAAGATGAGCGAGCCACCGGCAGCAATGATGATCAGCAGGCATGGCCTGACAAGGGAGCAGGGTGGGCGACTGAGCAATGGACCTCCCAAACGTGGTCCGACTGGAGTAGGTGGGACCACTGGGATAGCTGGAACTCCGGCTGGCCCCAGCGGTCGTGGTCCCGTGAGTCCGCGATGTCATGGAAAGAAGAGGATTGGAAAAAGGAGATTCAGCGCGGAAGCTCCACAGACTTGGTGCCGTGGCTTCAAGCTGCCAGTCCTGGGGAAACTGAGGCGGAGAAGATCGGTGCAATGTTGCATCGACAGCCAACCTCAGTTGATGATCAGGTACGAGGAGCTGCACCGATGAAGGACCCCAACACACAGCCAAGGAAGCAGCAGCAGCAGCCGACTCCCGTGAAGACACCGAATCCGGATTCCAAGCAGGACCCCGCCACACAGCCAACGATGCAGCAGCAGCCGACTCCTGTGGAGACAAAAAATCCGGATTCCAAGCAGGACCCCGCCACACAGCCGACGAAGCAGCAGCCGACTCCCATGGAGACAGAGAATCCGGATTCCAAGCAGGACCCCGCCACACAGCCGACGAAGCAGCAGCCGACTCTCGTGGAGACAAAGAATCCGGATTCCAAGCAGGACTCCGCCACACAGCCGACGAAGCAGCAGCCGACTTCCGTGGAGACAAAGAATCCGGATTCCAAGCAGGACCCCGCCACACAGCCGACGAAGCAGCAGGAGCAGCAGCAGCCGACTCCCATGGAGACAGAGAATCCGGATTCCAAGCAGGACCCCGCCACTACAGACCCGACGAAGCAGCAAGCGCCAGCATGCATGCAGGTCAAAGAGGAGCCGCAGGCCATGGGAAAGCCGGGAGACGAATGGAGGTGTGACAAGAAGGGAAGGCTATTGAAGCCGCATGCGCTATACATGAGATTCTACCGCAACATCCGACGCACCTCGATTTAATCAAATTATTAAAATAATATAACAACCGAACCCCCTAAACACATTAATTACTAATGAAACCCCGATCCCGAGACCCCTAAACCCGGGGTTTAATGGTTCAAGGGTATAAGGCCGGGAAACCATTGAAACTCCAAACCCTGCAACCCTGAAACCCGGAACCCGAAACCCTTAAACCCGAAACCCTTAAACCCGAAACCCTTAAACCCGAAACCCTTAAACCCGAAACCCTTAAACCCGAAACCCTTAAACCCTGAAGCCCAAAACCTTGAACCCCGCAAAGTTTAAAGCGACTGGTATCCCAGGTGGTGACGTGGAGCCAGAGGTCTTGGAGAAGAGGTTGGAAGCCGAGGGAAGCCACTCGAACACTATTAATTGGCATATTATTATTATAAGCTATATATAGTTGCATTATATTCTACATATATTAGTATTATATAGAGTCACGTCAGGTTTCAGGGCTTAAGATTTCAGTGTATTTCGTGGCCTCGAGTTTGGATTCCAGGCTACAAAACCACACTCTGAAAATACCCACAAAAAAACAGCAACCCTATCCATCGCTTAACCCTATATTCATAAAGCCCTTATAATATATTGTTCCCTAATTATATATGTGGCCATGCTGGTACAACTAAATCGCTACATAAAGCCACCAACCCCAAACCCTGAGAAACTTAACCCCGCTAATAACCCAATTTGCAAAGCCTGAAAACCCTTAAAGGGAACTCCAGAAAGTTGGAATATGGCTTCAGGGTAGGATACCCTAGAATTTACACTTAACCCCGCTAATAACCCAATTTGCAAAGCCTGGAAACCCTTAAAGGGAACTCCAGAAAGTTGGAATATGGTTTCAGGGTAGGATATCTTATAATTTACCATAAAGGGCTTAGGATAATCATATTCCTACTTTCTGGCTTTTTCTTTAGTCCCATTGCTACAACCGCCCAGCCTAGATCATCATCGCATGCACCAGCTGTACCTCCACTACTTGGGCTGCAAGTCGGTGTGGTCTAGCTCAGTCATGGTGCTCAGGATGAGGCCAGCAGTGGTATGTGAAATTACAAATATATATATGAGTTCTAAGCACTCTGCTCTTCGCCTAATAATTTCATATCCCTACACAGGACAACGAACTCCCAGGAGAGTGAGGATACGTTCGAATGGTGGTCCTACAAATACATGGTTCAGGAGCTCGGGCAAGAGCTGGCAGATGATCTGGTTTCCAGGCATCAGAAGGAGGACCCGCTGATTACAGGAAAGTTCATCCGCAAGCCACTTGGATCGATCAACAAATTTTTATTCCTTGAAACCTGAAGCCTGCAAAGCCAAGCTGCAAATTGCGCAGCTGAGGCATCCTGACTTCCCGGACCGACAAGTCACGTGGAATACAATTAAATGTTAGTACCGGTACCGCTAACCGCTAGCCCATATTCAAATGGGTGCTGACTCAGGATATGTACCGCTACAAGAACTATGCCCGAAGTGCTGACTACAAGAGAAAGAAGTTCGAGACGTCTGCCGAGTTCGAGTGCACAGCCGAAGTCGAGGAAGATGACATGTTTGAAGCTATGTCAACAAGCTGCATTTAAGAGCTGCGACGTTTGTAAATCTCTATATTAGTAATACCCTAAACCCTAAACCCCTGAGCCTCTAAACCCCGAGACCCTAAACCCTTAACCCTGAACCCGGGCATCCCTAAAAAGAAACGCTGCATCCCTATATAGACCTATATACAGCTAAGGGAGAAACTTCTCGACGAGCAGAATGCGCCAGCAAGCTCCGGCTCGAATCTAAAGCCCCCGAGGAAGATTCCGGTGAAGAAGGAGAAAACGTGGAAGCAGCAAGCTAGCCAGGCAGACCGATTATAAACTCCATAATATCAACCTCGGGACACCTAAACCCTAGACCCTAAACCCTAAACCTTAAACCCTAAACCCTAAAACCGGCGTATTAATTGGCAATGTACTTATCATCCTTGCAGGCCAACAACAAAGCCAACATGGAATTGACGGAGTATCAAGGCTTCGAGACGGCCTTGCTGACATCTGGAGTGCTACTTGCCAGGCATATAACCATATAATATGTTGGAGCCCCCGGATGTAGTCATCACCATGATGTCATCATCCTGATCATATATATATGATCATATATATGTACATGTGCTAGCCCAAAATCCGGTAGCTAGATATTCAGGTCGTCCCGAATCCCAGAAACAGTGATTATAGCTAGATCCCACTGAGGGGCACCAAGATGATGGACTGCATGATGGACGATCTCCGCCCGGCACTCCACGACCTGCAAGCTGCCAAATCAGCTGTTGAAGTGGGCTTGGGTCAGAAGAAGGATGAAGCTGCCATTAAAGGTCCTACGGAGGTTTCTTTGCTAAATTTGCAAGCGCTGATCGTACAATTGCAATTACATACGCATCTAGCGTTGCAATGTTCTGATATCCAGGAGCCGCTGAGAAATCTGTTTTAAGGTCTTGTTGAAGGCCCTCCTGGAGTTCAAGAAGCTTGCTGAGCCGATCAGGTCCGCCATCCGCAAAGCAGCCCCCAAGACTAATAAGGCTACACCTAAAGGCAAAGGGAAGCCGAAGGCCAAAGCCTAAAAAGGCTGGGTATGACATGAGATGCAAGTGCACTGCCATGCGATGCAGTGTGCTGGGAGGCATCGGTTTAAATTTCTCTGTCGATGTCGGGAGAACCTGACACCTGAAAAATCTGGAAGCCATCCAAATTTTGCGGAGAATCGGGAGAACCCGAGGGAGATGACGTTCCCGTGGTCCTATAAAGCTGCTAGAATCGAATGTGGACACACTAAACCCGCTAACTCTATCGGCGACTTTCTAGCATGCCTAGGGCCGGGAACAACCGCTTTTGGATGGATCGAAGCAGCGCTGCCTCGCGAAAGTGGTCCCACTCGATAGGGCCTGGAGCAGGAACCCGAGTCTCAACCCCGAACAGCAAAACCCCGTATTGTGTCGCAGTTGCACCCAGTACCTAGCGACACGCTTTAGATCTTCTATCCCGGACCCCCTTAAACACCAGATCTCCACGAATTGCCCCCACGCAGGTGATCATGCTGCTTCCTCATCTAAGAAATCGCGTGCTGACCCAGCTGGCTTC
This sequence comes from Symbiodinium sp. CCMP2592, assembly GCA_905221615.1. Taxonomy (NCBI): domain Eukaryota; class Dinophyceae; order Suessiales; family Symbiodiniaceae; genus Symbiodinium; species Symbiodinium sp. CCMP2592. The sequence goes on from CAJNDT010005974.1 coordinate 78,877, forward strand.
TAGTATACTTTAGATAGCTAGGGTTTGGGGTTTAGGGGTTCAGGGGTTAGGGGGATATTACAAGGGTATTGGGGTTCAGGGGTTTAGAGTTAAGGGGCTTAGGGGTTTAGGGGTTTCAGGTTTATTGTTTGAAGGTTATCAGGGCTACGGGTTTATGGTTCAGGCTTTTGGGTTTAGTGGTTTTGGGGGGTTCAAGTTCGCGGTTTAAGGGTTTAGGGTTCGGGGGTTTAGGATTCAGGGGGCTAGAAATTCCCCGAGGTTCGGAGAGCCGCAAATCATCGACATGTGGACGGAGATCGGCCAAACCACGACCTCCCCGACCGCTGCCTGCCTCTAGATTCACTAGAGCTAGATCCAAAAATATTGCATCGAGATCACGATCTCGCTCTGGCCCACGTGAACCTGCCTCTGCATCTAGCCGTTCGAGATCACGATCCCCAAGAGGCCATGAGCAAACCGTGTATTTATTATTTTAGTCCCCAGTATAGCCGATCAGAAATCCAACAGGCCTGCACCGCGCAAAATCCAGATCTCCAGGAGGCCTGCTGCTTTACGTAGAGATTGCACGGATGCGGAGGCTACAATATTGTTTGCGACAGTTTCGGGGATAGCGCTGTACGTTGTTGCTGTGTTGATGCCCATTTGCTATGATGCTGCAGGCGGCGACTGCGGGCTGGACAGCAGAATGCCGTTCGCTGCTCACATGTGTCTGGGCTTGGATTGTATACGTGTGTTTAGGCCCCTGGGAATTTACTAATGCAAGGCTGAGACAAGTCGGTGAAGGGCACGATTCCGCGTGGTCTGCTGTGAAGGGTGCCGAGGCTGCTGCAAAGGACATCCGGATCCGATGGTTGTGTGCAGTTCGGTTTCGATGTCCCTAATATATATAATTAAATATATTTAAAGATTATAAGACTAATACCTTAGAAGCTGCCCCCACCCTGTAATAGTGACCATCAGGATTATAATATAGGATTATATTAGGGCCCTATTCCTCTTATACCACTATTACAGGGTGGGGGCAGCTTCTAACTAATACCTTATCCCTCTATCGTACAATCACACTTGTACATTATTTCGAAGCCGACTTATCCAAACCAGTTCTTTATGACCCCTAGACCTGATTGTTATTACTATGCAGCCCTATAGCTATCTCTACTGCTAGAGACCCCGGTCGAACGCACATTCCCAACCTTAATGATCAATTAATCATAATTGACAGGAAGCAGGCCAGAAGAACATGCACCGTGCCACACAAAAGATGGCCTCCATGAGGCGAAAGAACTCGAAGAACGCCAGCAGGGATCTATTTAGATTTGTGCGGCTGCCCCTCGTGGCTTAGCAAATCTTTAAACATATGCAGGGTTTGGGGTTTACGGGTTTAGGGTTTTAGGGCTAGGGATCTACTTATTAATTCAACCGGGTACCCTATATCCCCGCCCTCCATAAATATTAGATTATTATACCTTATTCCCACCCCAGGCACTCAGTTACGTTCCAACACAAGTGCTGGACAACAAGTCTGCAGAAGCTGGGGTACTCATGGATGCAGAGTTACCTATGATAGACCCACACGAGCTTCTGGAGTGGTTGTGGGTCAACGAAAAGGTTGTCATTCGGGACGATGATATCAGGTGACTGGATCCGGATTTTTGTAGTTTTGGAGATATATGTGTACATCAGAGCTAGAATGCAGGGTCGAGGTACATATCCAGCATGCTTGTGCAAGGTACTTCTGGGAGCACTTTCGAAAGCTTGGTGCCGCCTGGGCGTGCAAGCACCCTGCTTCCGGCGAGCATGTGCCGATTTCTGTGCCATGACATCTATATACCACTACTGCTACTGCTGCTGTAACTTATATTTTTTTGCTACCATGGCTACCACTAGTAGTACTTCGTAAGTATAGTATACTACTACTAGTACGACGACCGTACTCGCAGAACTAGTGGTACGAATCGGAGTAGTACTGCTATTGTTGCCACTACGAGTACAGCTAGCACTAGTACTACGCTAGTAAAAGTACTATAGCTAGGCAATGCAAACTATATAACCAACCCTGCTAGGTATATGGTGATTCCGCACAATTCACGAAAGAAGGAGACAAATTCACTGCACTGCTGCTGGGCTTTCCGCTCTTTCGAATAAAAGGAGCCGATACCCATGGCAATATTTCTGGTGCCTTTAAACCCGGTAATAACCCTCTAATACCCATTTTTGTACCCGTGTTCCAGGAGAACCGTGGCGCAAGACGAACATGTTCTTCGTCGTGAATTCTTACAGAAATGCTGGTGCTGCATCTCGGATCTTGAAAGTTATATGAAGTTTTGAGTGGCCGTATCTCACGATATCACTAGTGAGGTAACGATGCGACCGATCCTCCACCGTACCTGTTGGTCTTTGCAAGCAGCATTTTATGGGCGTCGGCCACAAGCGAACCCACTGGATCCCTGCTTGCAGATCCCGAAGCTCCACCGGAAATTGAAGCCAGAATTGTCTCGGAAATATGCTGTGGCAGAATTCAAAGGAGACTGGGAATGGCACATGCAGCTGTGGCAAATGCACACACACTGGAAGGCCAAACAGGTCTGTCATCTTTGCCGGGCATCGAAGACATCCCAATCTGGGAAATGCTTTGTGCTGTTTGGCTCGGACTTCGTGCGTCGCAGCTTCGAAGAGTTTGTGATGGTTGCGATGCCACCGTCGCCTTGCCCTTTGCTGCTGACTCCGGGGTTCCATCCAGGAATCATCCGCTTTTGTGCGATGCATGTTTTGGCATTGGGGGTTTTCCAAACCCTTTGCGCAGAATCCTTACTCTGGATGGCCGAGCACCACGTCTTCTCCGATGCCGCACCGGGCTTGGACGAGCAGCTGAGACACGGCTTTATGAATTTCAAATCCTGGCTGTCCAAGAGCAAGCTGTCATGCAGCGGGCGATGCTTCACCTCGAAGCGCCTGCATGTCAGCGAGGTGGACTACCCGTGGCTGGGCTACAAGGCGTTCAATTGCCGCATCGTGCTCGCGTGGGCAGCTGATGCTTAGCTGATCCGTTATACTTCGTTGTATTTCCATAAAGCCCCGAATCGGAGCAGCCTTTCAAAGTAAAAGATCCGGGTCCACTGTTCACAAGGCCATGCTCTGCGACTCGTGCATTCAGCAGAAGATCTGCCAGCGCAGAACTGGAGAGTCGGATGATGCATTCCAATCTCGCTGCGACTTGAATGATGTCATCACGACCTGTGTGAAACTTGGCTTCGATTCAGTATACAGCAACTGTAATTAATGGAGCTCACCCCCTCCGTTCGGGGCTTGAATTTGAAGAGGTTCCTCATGAGCGAAGTGCAGAATGATCTGGAGACTGCTGGCCGCTACTTCAGTGCCAGCCAGAGTGAGCAGCTCTACAGCCAAGGTTTCGGGGCCACCGGTTCAAAGAGCATTTTCAATGAGGTGTGGATTGCATTCCCCCTTGCAGGTCAGCTATGCCTCCGTCTCTACAGAGAAGCAGCAAAGCTCTTCGCTGGCCGATCACAGTTGCGCTTTCTCTTACGGCCCAAACTACACGCACTGGATGAGCTGCTGCGGGGCGCCTTGATGGAGCGATACAATCCAAGGTTTTACCAAAATTACGCCGAAGAGGACTTTCTCGGGCTCCTCAAGCCTCTTGCGTTGAAGGCAGTGGCGGCGACATCACGGGTCTTTGAATGTGCCATGCTCAAGCGGTACCTCTTGAGGTGGGACTATGTGAAATCGCATGATCTATAGGTTTCATGCTCCACCCCACCCCAGAAGCAGAATCCTTGAGATAACATATCAGGATTCTCTCCGATGATGCTGCTGATGTCGAACGAAACTTGCGACGACGATAGAGCTGGATACATCAGCCGATCTGCTCCGCATTTGCCAGCTCAGCATCTCGAAAGCTGCCATGATGCAGCATTACAGTGCCTTCTCTGTCGTTTGAGCCGTGTAACTATACATCTTTTGAAACGCAAACTATAACAGTATGGAGTCATACCGGTCCGAAACCAAATTGTGACTACATGTTGCAACCTGATAGAATGAGCTAGTAGTTATTTAAATAGAGATGTACTCGAGATAACTATATAGGACCCTTCTCCTCCAACCCTGCTGCAGGTTTGGCTACGTGGTCCGACTGCTTTGCACCCTCGATGTACAGTACATGTGCCCAGCAGCAGCGCGAGCATGCAGGAAATCACCGGCCGATCGACTTCCCAATAAATGCTTAAAACCCAAATTTGAAGCCCCTAACACCCTAAGCCCGTAAACCCTGAGACTCGTGCTAGGGTCTTATAAACTCACCAAGCCCGAACAGCTGAAATTTCGAAATCACCTGGTCCGAGTACTTAGATCCCAAACACTCGACCTCAAGCTTTACAGCCCCAGACCGCTAAACTGGCATTCACAACAGTGGTTCGTTCAATTCAGTCCCAAGCACTTGGAAATCTGAATCCCCTAAATCCTTAAATAAACAACCCTGTTGTAATGGCGAACCCAGCTATATATGTTGGTGGGAGTCCTGAAAACTTAAACCCTCAAAACCCTAAACCAGGAAAGCCACAACAGCAGGCGATTCGGCCAAAGACCACTTGGCAAATAAATGTCCCTGTAAGCTATATATAAACCCCATAAACCAAACCCCACCTTAAATGCTTCAAGATTCTAAGGTTTAGCGGAGTCTGCAATCCGAAAACCTGAGTCCCTAACACCCTACATGCTAAGACCCGAAGCTGTGCAACCCTGCACAAATCCTGAGCCCTCGAGGGAATGAGGTAATAAGTTTCGGGGGCATTCTTAATCTGCAGGGTTCAGTTCGGAGCTCTGGGGGTATTTGGAATTTTGGAGTTCGGAAATTGTGGAATTATATTTCAAGGCTAGAGGTGTACCACATCGCGGTTGCCATCATCGTTGATGTTTCACCATTAATATCAGCTTTAAAACTCATCATCAACATCACCGACCATCACCATCACCATCATCATCAGCACTCGTCACCACTAGCACCATGATTATCATCATCATCATCACATCATCATCACCATCATCATCATCATCATCTGCGAGCTCACGGTCAGGATGAGGCATGGCCATTATCACAGAATCGTGTTTTCAAGTATGTGAATATTTAGCTGGGTTGTTATGTTTGTCTGTATCGCATGTATCCACGGTATTTTGCCTGTATCATGCTTGAATCGGTATATGTTTGCTTTGTTGACATGCTATCATCAAGCTGCTATGCTCAGTTAGTGGCATGTTTTACTATGCATTTGGTATGTTTTTGTGTCCACAACATGTCATGTTGAGTTTGCTGAAGGTCTCCCCGGGACCACTTGGTTCCTAAACAAATCTGGTACCCGGATTTTTGGGAACTAGGCTTGGTGACCCATAGTTTTGGAACCAGTGTCTGGTTACCTGTCTCACGGGCCCTTGGGAGGGCCTGGGCAGTGTCGCTGTGCACACCGCTGCTGCCACCATCAAGACCACCACGACGAAGACGATGACCAGCTCGACAACTACAACGACAACCCACGAAGAAGCACGCACAATTCTACAATTCGGGATTTCAGATTTTAGTCTGATTGAAGCAGTCGGGCCGACAGCTGACCGTTTCGGGTTGAGCCAGACCTCCATCTACCGTGTCACGACTAGAACCTTTGCAGGGCCAGTTCATGGGACTCGTCGGTTCTGAACACTTTACAACCCAAACAAAGCACCTTATATGCATGTGTACGCTTTTTATGGTCCGAGTATACCTTAAACAAGAAAAGAGTTTGCGCTTCTGCACGCCATGACTGGACAGTAGGGAATGCTCAATAACCTCAGCGTGCCTGCATACTTATAGTACCTGTACTACAGTACCCTTATACTGTACTGAACACGAGAGTCTCGAGCGCCATGCACCAATAACCATAAACCCTAAACCTTAAAGTCTTTCAATACCCTCACGATCCCGTACATGGCTTTCTCCTGTGGCAACGCCTGAAGCCCGATCAGCACCTCACTGTGGGTGGGCGAGTGTCTGCCCGTGTGTGTGTGTGTGTGTGTGTGTGTGTGTGTGTGTGTGTGTGTGTGTGTGTGTGTGTGTGTGTGTGTGTGTGTGTGTGTGTGTGTGGGTGCGTGCGTGCGTGCGTGCGTGCGTGCGTGCGTGCGTGCGTGCGTGCGTGCGTGCGTGCGTGCGTGCGTGCGTTCGTGCGTGCGTGCGTGCGTGCGTGCGTGCGTGCGTGCGTGCGTGCGTGCGTGCGTGCGTGCGTGCGTGTGTGTGCGTGTGTGCGCCCACATAGATAGATAAGTAAACAAACATCTACATATATAAGTACATACATACATACATATATATATATATATACATATATTTCATATTGTGTGTATATGTATATATGTCAGAACCTCAGAATATTGCTTTTGATACTGGTTTGCGTGTAGATATGAGTGTACATGCACGAAGCTGTGTGTCTAAATGTGAGAGCCGCCAGCCGCCTCAAAGCCATCCATGTAGTGCTTCGGTTGAGAATATAAACCCTGCATTACCTTAAGGAACCTAAACTGTTGGAATTATGGTATGTTCTCTATTATGGGTAATGCAGGGTTTATATCACCAACCGTTGCAACATGTTATCAATGTAGTGAACATGTTCGCTTGCATCTTCGGTTTGTTGGTATTCAACTTGCAGTGTGACACGAGTCGTCTGCGCGGGGGTGTCGAACAAGCTGAAAGATGAATAGCCCCAAGGCTCCGTATTCCATGTATTCATACAGTGTCTACTTTGGTCTGGTAGTAGGGCAGTTTAAGGCCAAGGTCTTAGGATAGCACACTTGAAACCACTCAGCCCTCAAGCTCGCCGGCATTCAGAAATTATTCGCAAACATCTACTCCAAATAGCTTTTGCAGTATTCTTTCCAGAAGCTCGACATCAACTCCCGTGATGAAGCTTGCTGCAAGTTACAAGCTTCAGGACTTCAGCGTTAGGATCACATGCATTCCAGGATGCGACGATATTCGCTCAACAACTACACGGCTGTGTGATTGAAGGCTCATGGATAGCAGGTTCTGAGTAAGGTATCTGCAGTCACATTCAGTTAGGACAGTATGTAAAATAGCCGTCGCAATTTCCACAAGACCATCGCCGACTTGCAGGGAAGGCACCGTCTCTGCAGCACCGCGGGTCGGCCCGGGCAACTCCACCAGCCTCCCAGGGTAACGAGTTGGTGTGGGCCATCCGGCTCTGTCCAGAAATCCCAATGAACTGAACGAAACGCCACAGTTTACAGGGTTTGAGCTTGAGGAGTTTGGGGTTTCAGGGTTTAGGATGGTTTAGGGGTCTACGCTCTAAGCCAGCCCTAGTCGCTCCAGGCCCGTTTGAAACGCGAACCTGAAGCCCGACGCTCAGCAAACGATCAAACGTGTTTTTCAAGGAATACCTTAACCCTAGATAACCTACCTTTTCGAAGGTTTTCCCTAAAATGATTCCTTTATATAAGTCCTTGAAAAGGTAGCTTATTTGGGGTTTAGGTACGGCTTAAGACATGATTGGAGCAGAAGATTCATCACACAGCCCATGTCCCCTTCTGGCGTGGTCTTAACAGCAGACTACGGTCTAGGCTCAGGGTCAAGGTTTCCAACTTCGCTGCGAAACCCTGTTGATGAAGACCTTGTACCATTCCCGGAGCCCCACAGCAGGAAAGGAGCCGTCTCGGTTTTTTGGACATCGGAACACGTCGTAACTGCAGTAAGGTGTAAGAGCATATCCCAGCTTGTGGGACTTAGGCTCCTGCGGTAGAGGCACTGAAAGTCTGTGACATTCATGTACAAGCCGAAACTACTTCTCTCCAAAACTCCCAAGAAAGATTAGGATGCAGCGACTGCAAATACACAGCTGCACCGATGACCAATTACTTTGGGAATGCGCGAGGGAGGAACAAAAACACTTCTTTGGAGAGACAAACAGAAACTATACAGGCGCGGTTTCAGCGGTTCAGAACACGGGCTAAACGATGCTGGGCACCTTTTTCGAAGAAGCATCTTACACATCGCGAAAAACCACAAGCCTAAAACCGAAAACACAGAGCAGGGATGGGCCCGGAGGAGCCTGATCCGCGAATCCTTGTCCGCAAGTATCTCTTGCCTCAGACTCAGACAACACCTTTCACCAAACAGTGTCACTGATGAGGAGAACTACTTGTCGGGTATCATGCGGAACTAAATACTAAAGGTTAACATTTTTGGTTACATAGGGATTATACAGGGACAATACTACCAAAAAAGGTTGAAGGTTACCTACTCTACTACTAGGGAGAACTCTGAACAACAGCTCCGACTCGGACAGATTCTCGCAAAGGGTTATTAGAACCAGCCCGGTCTCGAGCGACTTCCGTGATCACTGGGTTTAGGGTTTATAGGGTCTTTCGGGAATTTGGGGTACGTTAGTCTCCTGTGCGAGCACGTGCTTCGCATTGCCTTCGACAAAACTTTTGCTGTTTACACTCACCGTACTACTACGGCTCCCTCCGGGATTTCCGTACCGGCTGTAGGCCAGGCTATGGTAGGTGGTCAAAACAAGCTGCCACAACAAGCACGTCGTTTTAGACCCTAGGACATCACGATCACCCTGCCAGAAGTGAACCGAATAGCAAAGCCAATCAATTGCAACCCTTAACGCGAGCCCCAAACACCTATAACCCCTAGGACCCTAAACCCTACCATAGGGGCCAAAGACCTGACAATCATATACTCTCCCAAATAGCAACTTACACAACTACTATCCGAAGCCTAACGAAGTACCAAATCACTGGGTCCTTTGCACCCTGAGGGCTAAATCCATCAACCCCAACCACCCTACATCCCCAAATCACTAAATCCCAAATTCCCTAAACCCCTCTCTCCAGCCAGAGTGCATGAAGTTCTTCATGCTCATCCAGCTGGGGTTGAAAATGATGATGAGCGAGTCGTCTGCTTGCAGGGACAAGTTGTCCACCACCCAGCTGATCATCGGCTTGCCTGCCACAGCCCCAAACCCTGCTTCCAGCTTCGTGCAGGAAGCTGTTGCTTTAGAATTGCCGGGTTTGGTTACCAGAGTTATCATTCTATTTATTCAGGCTCGGATCCAGTGTCCGGCTTTCAGGCTTGAGCTACGGGCTTTGCGGTGCAAAAGCATGTCAGGGCTACGCGGCAAACGGCGTCTAGAAGGGGTCTACCCAGACCCCTAAAGGACCCAAGAAATACACGGGTAACCTAAGCCAAACAGTATAATCGTTTGAGCATACCTCAGGACTTCAGTCATCGAAAGCTGGACCTTGCCTTTTCAACTTCACGGGCACTGGATCCTCGGGCGTTCATAATCGGGCCTTGATCTGAGCCTTTAAGTACCCATCGGGGGAAGTGCGCGCTCAGATCTTGAACCTTGCCGGTTCGAGTATATAAGAAGGTCGGTCAAACACGAACATCGCTTGCGGCCCAAAACACTCGTCGCAAGCAGCCCTAAACTTGAAACCCCAGCCTTCGAAACTTTCACCCCAGCTTAAGCCGTCAACGCTGAACTCTGAAACCTCCAACCTCAAGCTTCACACCGCAGACCCCAAAGGTTGACTTGTCCTTGCACGGCCAAACCGGCAGACAATAGTCTTCGCGGCGGAAAAATCATAACAACCAAAGACACGCGAACGCTAGCTAGCATTGAAACAGCTGCAGAAATACTGTGGGGTTTCTTCAAAATCTTGTCCAAGTCACCCAAGACCGGGATGAAGGGCTTTGGGCGCGTCAGGTAGCCTGGGCTCAACAGCTGACATCGCTTCTAGAGGGAGTGCAGCGTTTCCCAAATCTAGGGGCCCCATCTGGGTACGCTTCGGTTCGGATTCACGGGTCTGCAGATTTCATGCTAACGTTTTCCTTTTTGCCGCATGTTTGAAGGCTCATGATTCTAGAGGCTGTAGACCTCAAGAGTCTAGTTACAAGGAAGAGGCTCGTGAAGCTGCAGTGATGTGAAAACGTGCCTTTTTGATGAGAGAAAGCCTATGGGATACATGAGATGCATGAGGATCGCAACGGGCAAAGTACTAATACACTGCTGCTGCTCAGAACTGGGTGAATGACTCACGAGCGGAATTTGATGGATAGCAATCAGTTGTGATATTATATGGGTCCAAACAAGTACTCAATACTAATGTAGTCGGGGGGTCATACCAGAAATAGAGCACAATATACATCTGACTCTATTCTGTTTCTAACTGTTGATGCCAGCGAAGTCCCATGCTGTATGTTTTTCCATTGTTCGAGGAGGCCTTCGCTTCCTGAAGGCTCTGAGGACTCATGTGTTGCATAACCCTACTTGGAGGATCATGAGACTTAGAATTTAAGGTTATAAGTACCTCAATTGGGGCTATAAGTAATTATAAGTATAGTTGCCCCAATTATAACCCTAGTTACTAAGTCCCACGATCGTTTAAGTAAGGGTCCATGTGCCCAACTAGTATACTTTGGCCTTAAAGTAGTCCCTATATACATTGAACCCAAAGTATAGACTCTTTGGGTACATGGACCCTTAGGGTCAGGCTCCTGGGCTCAACGACCTTGCCACAGAGGGGTTTTGGTTCGACGAGCGGCTAGTTTCAGCCAAAGGGTTGGTCACTGTAAATTAGAAGGGTCGAGAGTCTAGAGACAGGCATAACAAATTCGGGAATGACAGGAAACAACGCCAGCGCAACCTCCAAACCCAAACCAGCGAAGGTAACCGACTCTACCAGTACCTTTCCCACCAGGCTACAGCATGCTCTTTTTAACAAGCTATTTCGGGCTGAAATCTGTCGGCCAGCACGGCGGTCACGGAGAGCGCGAAAAGTCCCAGAGCAGCGATCGACGTGTCGTTGCTAAAACGAACGAAACTGCTTCGATGCTTTGTATAAACGTGTATAGTAACAGACAGATAGATAGATGGATAGATCGGAGCCAGGGCCTACGGCTTCACACCCAATGGTGTTGGAAAGCTGCGAACCTGTCCAAACTGTGTCGGTTTTACAAAACTTAACAAACTCAGGGGCCCCAGTGATAACCGTGTCTAGACTCACCCTAAACTCTACACAGACTTGACGTTGTTTCGCATTTCTTCATGGTTGAGTTTTCATATGACAGGGACGCTTAGGACTTGGGAGTAACACGACATGTGTACATCTTCGCGATTCCTGCTGCCCCGTGCTTCTGCCTTGAAAAACTCACGAGAACCTCCGGCGCTTCGGCTTCGATGAATCACTCACAGCTTTCCCAGGCTCGCCCATGAGCTTCTGCACAGATGGTGGCAAGCTGTTCTGTTGAAGCTTGGATTGAATGTCGGCATTCTTCGTCCCAAAAGTGACGCATGCCCGCTGGAGAGGTTCGATGCACTTGAGCACCGAAGCTTCTGCGATCTCTACGAAACTGTCGGCATTGAGCTCCAGCTGCAAAGAATCTGCAAGCATGTCAACGATGTGTTGTACATGCCAACGGTGTGCCAAATCCAGGGCAACCATCATGGTCTTGTAGTCGAGATCTTCGATGCCGGAAGAACTTGTGTAGAGCAAATCCAGGAAGAGAGAAACACCGCGGCTAGACGAGTCCTTTACATGAATGCGACGGCATGATCCCTCTTTCATGCTGGATTCCAGCATAGCCTTCAAGACGGGCGAGGCTGTCATGAGAACATAGTCATGGGCCGATACCTCCTGCTCGAGTGTTTCGAAGATGACATTGTGTGAGGAGGTCATCTCTCGGACGGACTCCCACATGCTGGCAACATCCCGATGCACCACAACTTTGTTTGCATTTGCAGGCCGAGATTTCTTGATCAGTGCCAACACATCTTCCAGGTACTTGCATTGATAGGACCAATCTGCGCCGCCCTTTCCTTTCCGCAAAGCCTCCATCGAGCGTATTACCCATGAAAGCACAGATTGACCGCTCCACAAGAGTGTCACCACCGTGTTCTTCCGGTCATCTGGCTTGAAAATCTCCAACCCCGCAGACCCCTCGAAAGAAACTGGGCACACAGGATCTGCCCTCGAATGCAGGAGCCATGCAATCATCTGCAACCTCTTCTTCGTCATCTCTGCAGCTTTAGTTCCTGAGTCAAACAAACCAGACATGATCACCGCGAGAAGTGCCGGCACAACATTCTGGACTCCATTGGCTCCATCATGTGTCTCACCAGCGAGAGGCTGGCTCCAATCAAAGCTCGGAGGAGCAAAATGCTGCAGCCCTTCAAGATCCACTATATCAATGAAACCTCTCACGATTGGGCCATCAGCCATTTCAAGGCTCCAGTCCGCGAATATGTGTGCTCTTCAGTCGCTTGCTGCAAGACTAGTTCTAGTCCTGGGAAGTTTGCAACTACCGCTACTGCTGCTGCTGCAGCCCCTCCTCTTACTACTACTACTACTACTACTTCTACTTCTACTACTCCTGCTGCTGCTGCTACTACTACTACAGCCACTAGTACTACTACTACTACTACTACTACTACTACTACTACTACTACTACTACTACGACGACTACGACTACTACTACTACTACTACTACTACTACTACTACTACGGCTACTACTTCTACTACTACTACTACTACTACTACTATTACTACTACTACTACTACTACTACTACTACTACTACTACTACTACTACTACTACTACTACTACTACTACTACTACTACTACTGCTTACTATTACTACTACTACTACTACTACTACTACTACTACTACTACTACTACTACTACTGCTACTACTGCTGCTCTTGCTACAACAACAACTACTACTACTACTACTACACTCCTGCTGCTACTGCTACTTGTACTTGTACTAGACCTAGTACTAGTACTAGTGATAATATCGCTGCTACGACGACAACTACTCCCACTCCAAACGGGTGCTGCTACGGCTCCTGCTACTGCAGTGCGGTGCTGCGGCTGCTACCAGAACAGTTTCACCAGTCTGACGACGAGCCGAAGATCGAACCGAGCGCGAGCATCCGGTATAGGGTTCAGGGTTTAGAAACTACAGGTGATAATACTGGCCACATGAACTGAACCCCAAATGCGACATTGGTCCAAACCACACATACGGTTTCTACGTATTGGATGTTCACCCGTCCCTCAGAGACGGTTGAATCAAGTCAATTCGCCTGACGGCTCATTTGGGTCTCGGCTTAGGTCATGGAGAATACGCAGGGCTAAAACTTCTTCTTCAGAAGTCCTACTGAACTCCCGCTGCTCGTGTTCAGAAGGACTTGCTTGCAGCATCGTCTATGGGGACTCTTTCTGGTACCAACAGACAGAAGCAACATCCCAAATCAACAACCATAACTACCCGAAACTACGATACCGGGTAAACAAGCCTCTCAAGCCGTTGGGGCCGGTCCTTTCAGCCCTAAGCCTCGACCAGATTGTCTGGCAAGATGCACATAAGCACATGAATCCATGTGCTTGTGTAAGCTTGTACAGTATCTGGGTAAAAGTGCATGTGCCAATGCATCCACGTGCCTGTTCGTGTGTGTGTGTGTCGAATTCCTGATATTTCTATGACTTGCACCTGGTGCAAAACAACGGAAATGTAGTCAGCAACTTCAGCCATACGAACTGAGTGTGTAAGTATACCATGGAGTGCAGTGGAAATTCTAACCAACGCAGGCAGATAGATAAATAGATAGATTGATAGCAAGATAAAGAAATGCCTAGTTAGACACCGATATAGATAGAGATTGACAGATGTATAACCATGCCTGCATGCGCACACATACACACATACGCGCGCGCATGTATGCATGGATACGTCGAGAAAATACAGAGAGAGAGAGAGAGAGAGAGAGAGAGAGAGAGAGAGAGAGAGAGAGAGAGAGAGAGAGAGAGACAAAGAGACACACGTGAACACAAAAATGGACAACCTATCGACACATATACTCAGACCCATGCATGTGCACCTACATTTGCAGATTGTTGGACCAATATGGACGCATAAGTACATCATCCAATTTCTGAATACACGACACGCGACCTTCTGTCTGGAAGCGGCTGCCCACACCCCCCAGTGGGATAACGACGTTCCTGGGCTCAACGAGCGATCGTCCTAACACCACTGAAGGCTTAAGGTGAGGCTTTCGGGGGACTCGGGGCTTTGGGGACTTATAATTTTTGATTCTTAAGGTATCAGGATCCGTGCAAAGCTCCATTTGATTACACGTATCTGCTTATTCGCCTGCTGGCTAGACGGGGCACGACTGAGCATGATGGCTGGAGGTCAACACCCAAGCGAGCACCATGCACACATAACCAGTTTATGCAACCCAAATCCCTGAAGATTAGGCAAGTACAACCAGCGACAGCGCAACGACGGTCTCCTTGAACCCACTAATCCCGAACTCCAAGCCGGAAAAAACTTCACGAAGTCACGAAGTTGGAGGATCCAACAGCCGTAAATTCAGCCACGTCAGAACGCAACAACTCTGATGTCAGCTTCAGCAACCTGAGAAGCCATTAAACTCCAAGAACATCCACCCCAGTGATCCGATTGTCCGACAAGGCTCATGCTTGCGAAGCTTTTACGCGGGTCGGCCAGAGATGATTGGCCCGAGATCGGACTTCGGAATCTGCTCTTCTAATCCGCTAGAGCCCGTAGACTGTAAGCCCTTAACCCTAGCTGCAGCTGTACAACTTCCAGCTCCAAATCCATGACGACTGCTCGAAGCGATGCGGAGAAGTCGCAAAGATGTATGCGTGCAACAACAAAACCCTTCATCCCACCCTCAAGAAACAAGATTAAACGTTTGTGACCAAATGTGGACGTGCTGAAAAGCCAGTGGCGCAGCGTGGCATCTTCTCGCAACTTGATAACACAAAAAGCATGACCAGGTCTTTCATTGTTCTCCGATGTCCTGATCACAGGAGGTCGGATCTGCGGATTCATCTGGTCCCTGTATCGACGGCTTCCCAAAGTTCGGGGAGAACGATTTTGCGGGTATCTTACACTACAGTTATAAGTTATGACTAGCAAGCAACCTTCAGGCCCTCCTATCGCACTGGCCCTATCCATAACTACGAAAACTGCAAGTACGATTAACTAATACAGAAGGCTTGTTCCCAAGCAATCCCCCGAACATAAGGGTAACCTGGCTCCGTTTTTGAACTCCAATAAGGCAACCACAATCATAGAGGGTACTACTGGGGAGCCTGACAGCCGGACTGCAGGGCTTTGGTAAAACAATTAGACGCAATTGTCGGTTGGGAGCTCCGCTGCAATTTTCTGAATCTCTAGAGTTCCTTGCCTTAGCGCTCCAGGGTTTCGGAAAGTTAAGGTCTATCTATAAGCTCCCGTGCCCTTTCTGGGTTAAACAGTTTTATGTTTTAAGGTTAGGATTCCTGGCATACAAGACTGGGTAGCCAAAGAACATGAACTACAATGGAGACTGCCTGGGTTTCGTTTTGAGCATTGTCTCCTGAACTGTCAGTTATAAGAACCAGCAAGCCAGCGACGCAAGCCTCAGATCACGAAACCAAAATTTCTGTTCTGGGACGGCCTCAAATTCACACGGATGCTGACACATGAAAGCCCCAACTTTCCGGAGCTCCTACACCCCATGACCCAGAAAACTTCTAAAGTGAACCCCGAAGGCCCCCAGACGGCCCCGAAACACCGAAAGCTCTTCCTCCAAACCAAACCGGGTTCCGCACCCCAGGCCAGTGGTGACACAAGGCCTGCTTCTTCTGCCCGTCGAGGTAGAAGGCTTTAAGGTTGAAAAATGTGAGCGCTATGCAGAAACTGTGCAAGAAGCTTGGCTACCCACAGATACCCCAATTTTACCTTTCCAAGTGAATGCACGGAACATTCCAGTAGGCAAACAAAACTGCTAGTAGTCAGCCGTCGCACCCAAAGCCAAGCTAATTAGCATTGCACTGTTGTCCTTGATCGACGGTTGATTCGCACTTGCAAATGGAGGCTAAAGCAGATGATGTAACTAACCACAACTTGTAGTCACCTAGACTTCGAGTAGATGGTCCTGACCGGCAGCAGCGTGGAAGTCAAATCTACAGTATTCTGTAAAGCATTGTAAACCCCGGAAGCCTCGGGCTTTAGAGGTTTTGGCAAGCGGTTTTGGGTTTAGGTTCAAAGCCCCTGAGGCCAAGCACAATCCAAACTTCTAGATGCCCAACTCCCGATCGCAGCTCAATCCTGCACCGCACACTCTGGATTGATGGATTCTCATGACATTTCATGACCATGCGATTGCGACTGCAGTTTTTTAATCATTCTTTCAAAATGCAATATCGGCTGCTCGCGCCCGAAACCCAAGGCGCATCAGTCTCCACGTCGTGCTGAAACAACTAGAGAAGATTTAGGCTCGTACTCGTACACGTATGAAGCCGCTTTTGCCCTCAAGCTTCGATTCCATCTTCGCACCTTCTACCTGGGAGGCAGCCGGTGATCCAGCACGAGACAGTCGCGCCTGATCACGTTGGGAATCATGCATCAGGATGGCTTGGGATGCTGTTTTTATGCACAGGCCTCAGTTCGGCCAGCGTTTCCCCTCGTGACACTGGGGGTTGCGGGCTTTGAACAGTTGAGCTGAGCTGAGCCTTGCCTCATACAGGAAAAACTATGGCCGTCTAGTTGTTCCTATATAGGTACTTTAAGACCAAAGGTATCTACTATATGAGTACATGGACCCTTGGGGGACATGACTTAGTGAAACTTCTTTGACAAGCTTCAGGTCGAGGGTGCAGACCTGGGGCTTCGGCTTGACGTAGAAACTAAAAAAAGTGCCGTAATGAAAAATGGGGGTTTGGGTTACGCTACAACTTTAGTGAGGAGCCTCAAAGTAGCATTGGTACTTACATAGGCCCTTACAGTGGGCACTCCAAATCTCGGTTGAATCCAACGAAGCACCTTGAAAAAGATATGGGGTGATGCCCCCCTTTTTTATTTAACAAAAACTGTTTTCGCCACCCAGCCCCGGCCCCAACGCCAAACCCTAAAGACTAACCCTAACCCAGAACTCAAACCCCCACAGCCTAAATCCCAAACCGCCAAATCTTAAAAACTAAATCCGAACAAAACCCCCGAAAAACCTGTTGCCAAACTTTATGCTTCAAGCTGGAAGTGCCAAGTGTTGGACTGCTGTCACAAGGAGGTCGTCGAAGGCCTACGAAGGAGGAGCTGAAGATTTGGGAATGCGTAGGGTGCAAGGTTTTATAAGGTTTTGGGTCGGGATTTTGAAATGAAAGATTTGGTCAGGGCTTTTAAGGATTTGAGGTTTAGGGCGGCGTTGTGACGTTGTTTGGCTTAACGCTTTAGGGTTTCAGGATCTTGGAGGTTGGTACGATTTAGAATTCCACACCCCGAAATCAGTAAAACCCCAAGGCTCCTACAACCCTGCCCACCCGATAAACTCCTTCTATGAGCGGAATATCCTCTCACGCGGAATCTTCGTGTGGGCTTGCGAAGAGACTGAAACCACTTATAAGCTCGGCCTCAAAATTCATGTGTCATTGGGGAGTTATTGCACACTCATTCCGTCTCCTGCGCCTCCGTCTCCGTTTCCCCTTGCCTCTGCATTTGCAGCTCCCCCTCCATGAATTGCAGGCCGTGCATGAGCTGTTGCTCGAAGATCCTTGGACACTTCCGCGGAGGAGCCTTCCCATACAGGATGCGGGATTGAAACGGACCGATGAAGTTCTGCGAGATTTGGGATCAGTGCCTCTGTGCATGTACCGTTCGGCGCTCGTGCCATCCGCAGCCACGGCACTTGAAAGCGCACTCGGGCATGCACCTGTTGCGGGCTTGGCGCGCCTTCGGGAGCGGCGGCAGAGGATAGTCTTCCGGAGCTGCGCAGCCGAACTTTCTGGTCAAAACATTCAGGCTGGCGAAGCTGGTTTGAAGGGTGAAGGGACCCTCGGCCAACATGGCCCTTATATAGGGAGTGCTCCATATCGAAGCCGTAACGTTGCAGATTCGCGAGGAAGACTGGGCACCTCCAACACGCTAGTAAACTCTCGTCAGCTCGAAGCGCAGAGCCGGTGACGCAAGCAGCAGGAAACTTGAGCAGCATCTGCAACGCCCTCGCGGGCACCGAGGAAGCCCAGTCGCGGGCGGCGTGCCCCCGTCGCGCTTGGTCGAGCAGATGGGCTTGCAAAGCAAAGCTTGGCAAGACTGTGCTCGCTCAAACAGTGCCGCTCCTGCGCCGCCACGTGGTGATCGAAGGTCTCGTCGAAAATGGTCACGGTCTCAGGGTGGAGAGTATAGGGGCGCATGGGATGCCCTTTGACATTGTCGAAGACGCCTTGCAGGAGAACGTCGGGATAGTGGGCTGCGTGGATGGGACGGAAGCTGGCGGAGCAGTGCACTGGCCGCATCGACCGAAGAACTGGTTGGGTTCGCATTGTTGAAGATTGAGGTTTCAGGGTTGCCTGATTGGGTCCAGCCAAGGGCATCATTCAGGTTGCTTATTGGGAAGAAAAGGCAGGGATGACAAATGACCTAATGACCCGGCTCTGTGTGCCCCAGTCCACCACCTTGTGGCGCCAGGCATTTCTTGCAGGCAGCAGCTACTCATATGAAAAATGCTCTGAAGTTACCAGCCGGTTGGATTAAGGGTCGGTGCCCACTTCCTTCGAGGTTTGACAGAGTTGAACTTTGCCATCTATTCTTGCAGCATGTCATTCACACCGTCTTGCATGGTGGCATATCCAGGTGGCTGTAGCACCAAACTGCAGGGCTTGCCGGCCAACACAAGCCCACCTGAGAAGTCGCCCTTAATGCTGGCAGTGCATCCTCCCACGTCACCGTAGTCGCTTAAGATAGATTTGCAAAACAACTGACATGCTACATGTTGCTACCAACTCTCGATTCGAAGCCAGTTGCACAAAACTTCTAAGCACGCTGGACATATCCTCATTGTCAAGTCGTCGATGTCATATTGTTCACCCAGAGGGTGCTTGGCTGCTTCGCTAATTCCCAAAAGTTCATGTCGTCCGGATCGGGGCTTGGCTCCACCCGAAACATTGCAACCAGCACCTCAAGTGACAGCAGTCCACATAAAATGCTGTTGAGTCACTTCGAAGCATAGCCTTTTCAACTTTGAAAGAAACCAAGTACTTGCTTGGAGGGCGGCTTCCTCGTAGGCTCACTGATATGTGCCGGCACCATGTTTGACAGGAGTCCAAGACTGCTTTGGGTGGACTTGCAAAGATAACCCAAGCCTTCATTGGTTGTTGCACATGGGTTTCATGCTCTTGTGTGTTTTGTCTAAGGCAGAGGCTCGATCCTTCTGGTGCAGGATTGGGGTCACACCCTCGTTTTGCACCAGTTTCCCTAACGGTTGAATTCTGTAAGAATGCTCTCATCATGAAGATGCCTGCACACGGGCACGCAAACAAGGCCGAATGGAAAGAACGCGCAGTGCTGCCCCTGACATGCTGCAAGCACACGGACCGACTGAGCAAAAACCGGTTTTTGCTACCCGGCTTCTGAAACCGCTTTTGAAGCCTGAAGCTGGTCTCGCCCTGGTGGCCCCCCCAGTTCAGATAATATTAGCCTGCACGCACTCACATGCCTGCGGGCAATCAAGGAACGTCAGCTTAAGGTACGCACAGGACTTCTCGTGCTGCGGGCGAGTGGGTGGAACCCGGTGTCTGGAAGGACTGTAGTTAGAGCCGCCACCCCTTGCAACGTGCCTCCGGATCTGTTTCACGAGCTTGGCACGCAACCCTGCCAAGCGCTTCACCTCGGCCTCCACATGATGCGCTTGGGCAGCAAGCCGCGGGGTGTGGCAGCACCACCCTTGCTCTCGGCCTGGTAGTGCAGCCCCAAAAGCCACTGCAGCCTGCGGTAGCCCGCGCACGACCGCACGTACTGGCATGTGGTTGTCCTGCTCGCAAGTATATATATCAGGGCAACCCGAAACCCTTGAACCCTCATGCCCCAAACCCCATCATCCTAAACCCGCATCAGGGTGGGTGGCCTCGCGCAGTTAAGGGTTCCGTTTACATTCCTAGGTGGCCATGGTCCTATGAGGGAATGTCTCAGGGTTCCTGGAAGGGCTTGCCAAAGGGTTCAGTAAGGGTCCTATGAGGGTCCTATAGCAGTTCGCTGAAAACAGACTTAAAGAGTCCTATAACGTCCTATATGTAAGCCTAAGGTTCAAAATGGCCCAAAAGCCTGGTATAGTATGGTCTTTGGGAACAAAAGCCTTATAGTATGAGTCCTTTAGAGCCTCAGGGTAAGACTGCCGTGACGGCATAAGCCTCGAGCGCGAGGGGGACAGCAGCGGCTCCCGTGGCCTGGAATTAGGATCATGTGCTTGGAGGACCATGGGACTCAGTAAGTAAGGCTATAAGTACCTCAATTGGGGTTATAAGTAGTTGTAAGTATAGTTACCCAAATTATAACCTTAGCCACTAAGTCCCATGATCCCTTAAGTGGGACATGGTACCTAGGCTTCCTTCGAGGGATCTATATGGGTTAATATGAGGGAACCATAAGAGTCTATTGGTACTGAAAGGATCATGGGACAAGGTAACTAGGGTTATAAATGAGAAAACTGTACTCATAATTACTTAAAGTCCCCTTTATGATACTTATGACCTTACTTACGAACTCCCATGATCCTCCCCGGGGAGATGGGTGCTTAAGGATTCGGAGAGGCTCTGGTTCGTCGCACATGTGATTGTAAGATGCGGTAGAAGATCTTTTGGATTGCAGAAGTACATGCAGTCTCCATTGTAGTTCCTTTTGGGGGCTACCTTGTTTGGTCATAAACGCAAAACTAGTTAAACCAAAAAGTCAAAGGAGCTACAAGTTTGACTACAGGCAAGATCGAAGTGGCTCCTCAGGCAAAAAGGCGTCTCGTCAGGATGGCAGGATTGCTCCTCGAACAATACCGTTGAAAGATCAAATCATCCTGCACCCTGTAATACCACCCACATGACAGGTTATAATCACGCGCATACCCATATATACAGCCTCTTGGGACCGACATGCTCCACGTGAGCACGAGAGCACATAACACCGATCTACAAGTCTACAAGTGCAAAGACGAAGGCACACACTCTAAAGTGTAGTGTATCCATGCAGCTACTAAGACACGACTTAAGCTGTGAACACGTGCCCTTCGCCTGAACACTCCGTGCTCGCTCACCTTGACCCCCGAGGTTGCAAAGCATTGAAACCACCTAGAGCCCTAAGCCTGTAAGGAAGTACTCAGGGCTTTGGATTAACGGTTTGGGGTTAAGCGCTTTAGGGTTAAAGAAAGCGCCTGTAGCTCCACAACAAATTGCAACAATCCGCTAACATGCAAACCGGTTCGCAATCACGCTTAATTAAACATTACATGCAGACATGCATGCATAAACGCAACTGCATACATACATATATACCTGCGTGCATGCATGCATGCATGCATGCATGCATGCATGCATACGTACAAAAACAGACATGCATACATGCATGCTTACCTACATACGGAACATACAAACAAACAACATTGCTTCGTACCTACGTCTGTGTACGCCTGGCCTGGCCAACTATAAATCTTAGACTAGAATCGCTGAAATCCGGTTGAAAGCATCAAACCCAGTGCCCTTGCCCTGAAATAGAGAAGGCCGAGGGGCTCGGTAGCTTGAGACTTGCTGGAGTTCTGCCAGGAGGGCACGAAGAGCCTCAGGGCAGGGGGCGGCGGGGAATTGTCTTCGAGTTCTTAGATGAGTTCATATGCCAAAAGAATGTAAACTTTCCGCTCTATAGGAGA
This sequence comes from Symbiodinium sp. CCMP2592, assembly GCA_905221615.1. Classification (NCBI taxonomy): domain Eukaryota; class Dinophyceae; order Suessiales; family Symbiodiniaceae; genus Symbiodinium; species Symbiodinium sp. CCMP2592. Next base: position 100,647 of record CAJNDT010005974.1, read on the forward strand.
TCATACTACCGCAGAACGTGAAAAGTGTCCTCATTCAGCTACTAAGACTAAGAGTTCCCTATGCCCAAAACCTCAACCCTAGACCTCCAACCCTAAAAACTTTAAAAGCAACTACAACCTTGACCTCAAACCTTGGCTTGACGCTGAGGGCTGACTCTAGGGTTTGCGGCTGCAGGTCGGTAGCCCGACGTCCTGATGTATCCCAAAGCTTTGTTAATACTATGGGGGCCTTAAAAAATTAGAATACCTAAACCCCCGGAGTAGGTAAAATAATGGCCCAATACCTATAAACGGCTGTTATTCTACATACTTTTGGTGTCCAGGTAGGGTCTTGGGGCACCTTCTACTATACTTATTGCAACGGTATTGATAGTATTTATTCCCCTGTATTACAAGCCCGAAAAGGACCTGCCCTAAAACCCCAGCGCACCTGCAGAACCGGGTCATCGGAGCCTTCGCAGGGCCCTGCGCAGGTTAAGGGGTTCTCATACCCTGAGGATCCATGTACTCATATAGTATATACTGTGGTCTTATAATCGTCCCTTTATAGGTACGTCGGGGCCAAAGTATGTACTCCTTGGGTACATGGGGACAGGGCTTCGATGGGGACAAAGATATGCGGCTTCGGGGCTTTGGGATGAGAGTCGCGATTAGGGTTTCGTGTGCGGAGTTTAGGGATTTGCAGTTCGGGCTCGGGTCCTAAACCCTAAACATCCCTAAACCGTAGGATGAGGGTAGTATGCCCTTGCACTTCGATGCCCGAAACACTTGACTCCTCAACTTCACTGCCTTACTTACAGGATCATGGGACGTAGTAACTAGGCGAACTAGGGGTAAGAGACAACAGTACCTTTCAAGTACTTATAACTCCAAAAAAGGTACTTAGAACCTTGCTTACTACGTCCCAGGATCTTCCAAGTACAGGCTCTAAACCAAAAACCCGAGCAGGCTTCTGCTTGCATCCCAGACAAGGTACCCTCAGCCCTACAATCCCGAAGCCACCCAAGCCCTAAAAACCCGAAACCCTGAACTCTAAACTCAATATAAGAACCTTCATAGGTCTCTTCGGTGGATTATATAAGGAACCCTACGGAATGGCACTGAGAGTTAGTCAAACCCCTCTATTGAGCCCAAACCTCGTCCGCCCCGTGCGAAGCCCTGTGCCACGGCGATGATCGCAGCCTCGGTACATTTGGGGGTTTGAAACTTCAGGACTGTAGGGTTTAGTCCGTGTACTTTGACAAGCGTATGGGTTAGAAGGGGCCCCCACCCTGTAATAGTGGCTATAAGGATTATACTAGGGCCCTATTATATTCCTACTATACCACTATTACAGGGTAGGGGCTCCTTCTAAGGTATGGGGATGTATAAGCATGTATAAGGCTTCAGGGTTGCAGGTTTGAGGAGTCTTGGAACTCTAGGGCACTACCACATCGGGGCTTGAGGGCGTAGAGGGTCTCAACAGTATATCTCTCTTTAAAACTAAAAAAGCGACAACTAACCCAACGCCGTGCCGATGTGCTTTTGTCTTATAAGGCAGGCTGAAGCAAAACTTATGCCCATCAGGATCCCATCCTGGGTACTGAAAACTCTACTTATTACCTACCTAAACCCCCCACAGTAGGTAAAATACTGACCCAATACCTATAAAAGGCTATTATTCTACATATTTTTGGGGCCCAGGTACTTGCCCAAGGTCCCCGATCTATCATTGGCTTGGGTTCGGGTCTGCTGTCCGTCGCAAATTTTTCGGGGTCGGGGAGAGGCCTTGTGGGCTCAGGACTCCTGAGGCCAATGGTTGATAAATAAGGCTTCTGGTGAGGGTGTCGTGCCCCGGAGTGTGCAAATCCCGGTATACAAGCTTGTACAAACCCTAAGCCCTAAATCTCAAGCTTCCTGAAGCCATTCTGTAGGCTTTCCTACTATGCCCTGAAGCGATGATTGCAGATCCCTGGCTCTGCGAGATATAGCCAGACTGCACCCTAGGGCAGACAGAGGGTTTAGGGTGGAGGCTAAATCTCAAAACACGAGAGGCCGAAACTCTGACACTCTAAACCCGAAGACCCTGCCAATAGCACGAAGGCCCGAATCCGAAACCCAACAACCCAAACTCAGTGCCTGAAGCCCTGAACTCTACCTGGACCCTCAAAGTATGTAGACTAATGGCCTTTTATAGGTATTGGGCCATTATGTTAGCTACCTTGGTGGGTTTAGGTAAACACCAAAACCCTAAGTCACAAAAACAGCGAGCGCACGAACCATCAGTGCCAGGCAAAGCGAACGGAGCCCTTGTGCAGTGGCATCAAGTTCGCCGACACCACCTCTTCGAGGCTCTTCAGGGGTGGTTGTAGTCCCTAAGCGTCCCAAATATTTATCTAGTAGAATGTAGGGTTTCTATATTAGGAATTACTATTATGAGTTCGGGAAGTATCCCCCACAACAGTACCTAGGACCCTTCGGGAGTATGTTGTAGTGCTGTCTTAGTGGCCTACTGGGTTTGATATGTCTTCTTGTCTCTACGGGTTTGATCGAGGCACATCCGCCATTCAAGCTCTTATTGCTTCAGGCTTTAGGGCTCTTTGCGGCTTCTGGTTCAGGGTCTTAGATTCAAGGCTCGAAGCTTGCGATTAGGGTTTCGGCTTACAGGATCTCTTTGTTATCGTGTTTTCTACATCCCAAAGGCTCCGTGTACCCATATAGTAGATACTTAGGCCTTGAAGTACCTATATAGGGACCCCTTTAAGGCCTAAGTACCCACTATATGGGTACATGGAGCCTTCGGGCATGGGGCTTCTGTAACTGGGGTCCTGCAAAGATTCGTAGTGTTGCTGCTGTTCAGCGCAGCCCCGCGAGCGTGCGAAGACTGAGTGCCTTGAAGGGACGTATGGCAGCGGGGCTCGAATCCTGAATTCCCTAAGGGTCCATGTGCTCATATTAATATAGTATATAACTGGGCCCTAAGGTGCCTAAAATAGGATTGCATCAAGGCTAGAGAAAGTAGAAAAAGAGGTTGGGACTTCAGGACTATTTCGCGGTCGCGTCACTGCTGGTAGTGGTGGTGCCAGCTAGCGTTGGCGAGGCGAGTCGGAGAAATCAACAGTGGACTGGCAACCAAGTCCAAAGTAGGAACATTCAACACAACACTCATGCTCACAATATTGATGTGCGATGGAGACCATGGATCGTATCCAATGCATCCGCAAATCCACCAGGAGGGAGTCCAAAAACATGAAGGATGCCCAGAGACCGTAGATAGTAGGATCTTATTAAGAGATGGTAAGGAGCCCCAGATCAGGTCACTGGGGACCCAGCGTAGCCATCCACAATGTCAGAGCCACAATGCGTGATAGCACAGTTCTCCCGACTTCCTGAGAAGTGCAAATACCGATGCGGTCCATCAGCTGCTTAGCTACGTGAAGGCCTTTGGGTATTTGGGGCCTAGGGTTCAGAGCTCTTCCGGTGCAGGGTCCGGGCTGTTTCATACAATGTGCTGCTTCGCTGCTTCAGGATAGAAGGCACACCAGCATAGTACGAGCAGGCCCTTGACGCCAAATTGAGTTAACTCCTTATATCGAACATCTGAAGAACGGGGCTCACACCGGGGTTCTTGTTACGGTATTCAATCTAAGTTACCATAATAAGGAAAGCATATTAATTGAAATAAACCCCTATTCTATTATGGTAACTTAAACTAATAAACTCCTTAACAAGAACACAGACACACCACTAAGAAAAACTAAGAGGGACTGCCGAGGGGCCGAAGCAGCCGATACGCTCTTGAGGCCTGGCAGCAGACTCGCATGATAAACTACACCCCTAACCCCTACATCCTATAGGCCCTATAATACCCTATAAAGCCTATACACCGCAAAGCCCTACAAACCCTATCCCTAAGGGTCCAAGTAGCTCCTATTTATGGTTTTTGGGTACCTAAAAAGGCCCTAAAGTCCTATAATAGGGAGTACTTGGACCCTCTGGGTATAGACTTGAAACCCAAGACCTCAACCCCTACGAACTCAGCCCTGAAGCCCACATCCAGAACCTTAATCTAGCGGCCTTAGTAATTAGAACAGGGTCTTGGGGCCCTTTGTACTATACTTACAATAAGGAGCCCCCAAAATATATAGGTGAGTATCAGGGCCCCCCAAAGTAAGCCTTCAAACACATGTCACACGCCTCTCCGTCTCCGCGAAAATCCCAAGCACGATTTATGGTTGAGGGTTTTCACGAACACCCTACCCAGACCCTTTATTCTAGTACTTAAATCAGCCGGATTCAAAGTTACGCAGGACACTAGACGAAAGTCAGGATCTTGTCGGATCATCTTTCAATGTTAGGATCGTATATTGTGAAAATCAGCTTCCCAAGAATGTGCCACAGTCAGGGGTCTAGGTAAGAAAGAGTCCCTCACGGTCCAAGGAGTCCTTACCTATGGCTCTTGGTACCTAAAACTGCTCAAAGGTCCTGTAATATTGAGTACTTGGACCCTTACTGCCTTGGGGAGTGTAAGCACCTGGCAAGTAAAGTGTCGACTGCGGCGGTTGAGGCTTGACAAAACTTGGATCCAGTTCCGCCTCTCATTTATCAAAGCTCAGGGGTTTGGGTTTGAGTTTAGGGTTTAGGCTTTAGGGTTCAGTGTTCAGGCTACTCAACTACACTGAGCTACGCTACTCTAAGTGCGTGGTGAGGCCTACTAAGAGCTAGGCCGCATAAGCTTTTAATCAGGTAAGAACCCAGAGGGTCCATATACACTACTATTATGGAATTAGGCCCTAAAGGACCATGCCCATTAAGGTTTTGGGGACCTAGTTCCATAATAGTAGTGTATATGGACCCTCTGGGGAACTAAAGTCCCTACGTCGTCTACACCAGTGTCGCATCCGGGCAGCCCTAAGTCCGTGATAACGAAAAAAAGCTAACCCCAAATCCCTAAACACTACCTAGAGTCTCCATTGTAGTTCCTTTTTTTGGTTAACCAGTTTTATGGTTAGGACCCTATAATAGAGATTTTGGTTAACCAAAAAAAGGAACCACAATGGAGACGCATTACCCATAAAAAGGAATACACCATAATTCCCATAATGTTTAGGGTCCTTAAGGTAATGCAGGATTTCTATCATCAACCGTAAGCCAATACCTCTATTCTTGAAATCGGCCATGTTACAGTAATATGGCTAATTACATGGAAACGATAACGGGATGATACTTCTGTTTGTTCAAGGCCCTACATTGAACACTAGACCCAACACCCCATATCCACCCAAAACCCTCCAGCCAAACTGGCCAGGGCAGACAGCGTGCTCCGGCGTTTGCCACGGCCCCCCGTGGGATTTGGCAAATCTAAAGCGACTCCGCAGGCCTCAGCTGTGGGCTCTTCCTTCTTTAGCGGGTATAGGATTTAGGGCTAATGTTTCTTATGCTTCTTGTGTTCATGGTTTGGGATTTATTAGGTCTACAGGGTTACTACTTGAGGGTGTGCGATTGAGTTTTAGGGCCGGCGGATGAGTGTGTCGGGCCTTTTCAGGGTTGTTCAGGGGTACAGCAAGCTGGACGGTGATTGTCTTCTAGCAAAGCCCCGGCACCTGCAAGCTAAACTCAAAATCCTGCGGCGTAAGGTTCGGGGCAGGTGAACCCAACCTTTGATGGTCAGAAGGCTACGTCCAAGCTACTGCTCAGAGTCAAAGGGCAAAGGGGCAACAGCACTGTACTTACCGGAACCTCTAGGTAGAATGGGGCTCTGATTGGCCGTGATACAATCTTCGATTCATCTCTTCCAAGGGCTGATTAGATTCCTGTGTTATACAAAGGGGCTTGAAAGGCATACTCTGAGCCTTCAACGCTCGACCCAAAACTCTGCATTACTCCCTCCCCATAACGTGTAGAACACCCCGAACCCACAAAAAAAGTTCGAGAAAAAAAGCTTCGATCCCGTCGCAGGATCCACTTGTTTTGGCTTATACCCAGAGGCCCCAAAGTAGTTCCTTTTTGGGATTACCTTATAGGATTCTATATACGAACCCCAAAAACGAACTACTTTGGGGCCTTTGCGTATAGTGTTGGGGTTGAGGGGTTTGAGGGGTTTAGGGCCTAGAGTGGGTTCAGGGCTCTGCGGGCTAAGGACTTTGCGGGCTTACGGTCTTCTTCGAACGAGGGTTCCACCGACAAAACGTAGCAACGTAGCATCTGGGATGGCGACGATTTCACAGAGCTGCCCCCAAGAGCGGAAGCACGATGGCGCCTGTGCCGAGGAGAATTTCTCTAAGCCTTCGGTTTAGGGTTCCTATACTCCCCCTTAGAACCATGATAAACATAATACGTTTAATAGGCTCTTGGTTTTAAATGCGAAACGAAATAGCTTGTGAGCTTGAGATGTCCCAAAGATCCTCCGCAGGCGCATCTTGGTATCTTGCTATGTATGTGGGATACATGGAGCATCTGCCACGCAGGCGTCTGAGTCTGGCTAAGCATACAGGCTTCACTCTCTTCTTGCTAATTTGCAACCCAAACGAACAGGGTTCAGGGTTTGGGGTGTTGGGTTTTAGTTGGCTTGATCAAGGGGTGGCAGCCGGGGGGTGCTCAAGCAGTTGATAGGGCTGTCTGACGCTACTCGAGCCTGAGCCCAAACGTCACCTCCCACGAATCGACGAAGCAGGCAACCAAGACATCCTAAATCCTAACTTCTGCAACCGCATCCTCAAGATCTATAGCTCCCCCAGATCGAAAGCCATCGCTCATGACGGCTGAACCCCGAAGTGTAATCCCCGAACATCTGCGGATCCTTGCCAAAACAGCAGATCCAGTGACATGTCAGTTGCCCCTTTCCGAATCCATAGGGGCAGTTCTCTAAACAAGCGTCCCTCTTACCTCAGGGTCTTGTTTATCCGAGACGTACTATATTGAGGCCTAAAAGGAGCCCTACTTTTGGAGAACTTCCTCTCGTTATAGAAACCCTTGGGGATCCCTTTGAGGAGGGACCCGATCTTTACCCTAAGGTAAGGGTCCATGTTCTCATATAGTACATACTTTGGCCCTGAAGTACCTTTATCGGGACTACTTTGAAGCCAATGTATATACCTAAACCCCCAAAAGTAGGTAAAAATCATGGCCCAACAAAAGAGCTATTATTCTACATACTTTTGGGGCCTAGGTGATATTTGGTTTCCTGGACCCTGAGGATTAGAGAACTACCCATAAAGCCATATGACATCCTGGGGCTCGTGCGCTGCCGATGCCTTTGGCCTTCCACAAGCTGGGATTGCTCGCTGGGTCCCTAAATCCCAAAAGCCCTATACCAAACCCCTGAGCCCTACACACTAAACTCTAAACCCTGAACTCCCCACCCTAAGCCCTCTAAACTCTAAACCCTACAACCTAAACCTCAACCCGATAAACTCTAAAGCTCCATCTTTCCCTTAGGATTGTGAATTGACGCTGTGAGGAACCAAGCACCAACAGCCCAAACGGCTGTTGGAATAATTGAAGGCCGAAATCAGGCTTTAGCGTTTAGGGATTAGAAAATGTGAGGGTTCGACACAGCGGCTCATGGATACCAAAAAGAGGCACCAGGTGGATCTAAAGGTTGTGGCAGGCAGGTCATACTGAAAACCCAATATCCCTTAATTAGGGATTTTTCCTTAAATCAAACTAGGAATCCTATAATAATTTAAGTAGTACTGACAAACAACGATATCCAACCGGACTTTTAATCTATCTCCTGAATCTCCTGATCCCATACCGGCTCTGCCGCGAGCTAAGCAAATGGCTTGTCAATGTCAGACGGGGGTTGAGCGATGGGCTGGGTTGCTTGCAGCTCTACTCTGCTTCAACATGTGGGAGTTTCCGAAAATAGGGGACCCTAAAATAGTACCCTAAATAGTAGATCCCTATTTTAAGGACCCCCAATTGAGGGTACCCCTAATTTTCGAAAACCCCCATGTGGTTTCGGGGCTTAATTAGTCGGTTTAGGATTTAGGCTTTTGTTTTAGAGAGTTTCAAGCTGCTTAGTGAATCTATGAAGGCTTAACGGTTCTGGGCAAAACCCTAGGCCCTAAACCCTGAAATCCCGAGATGCCTCGAGTTGTGCAGCCAAGTCTTGTGACACGGCACCTGCCAGCTCGGCTGCGTCAACAAATGGGCTTCGTACCCAGAGGGCCCATATACACTACCATTATGGAATTGAGTACCAAAAGACCATCCCTACTCGGGTTCTGGGGGCCTAATTCCATAGTAATTAATCCTAAACCCTACAGGATAGAACAGCCCAAAACAAAATCACGAGCTGCGAGGCCTCCTATCCTAGGCAGTCATGCTCTGTATCCAAAGCTAACAGGTTCCCAAGTGCCGATCTACAGGCAAAGCCTGTGCGTGCGTGTGTATATATATATATATGTACACATGTATGTGCATGTGTATATATGTATATATACACACTACATAAACATATACATAAACATATACATAGACATAAACACAAACATATACATATGCATATATACATATACATAAACATATAAATATACATACATATATATATATATATATATATATATATACATATGTACATACGTATATATACAGTATGTATGTATGTATGTATGTGTGTACGTAGGTAAGTAGCTAGGTAGGTAGGTAGGTAGGTAGGTACGTAAAACACACACACACACACATATATATATATATGTATGTATGTATGTATGCATGGATATATGTACGTATGTTATGTATGTATGCATGCATGTTTATATGTGTGCTTTTATGTATGTATGCATGTGTGTGGACGCACGCATGTATATGTGCATACATGTATGTCTGTCTGTCTCTGTCTGTCTGTCTGTATGTATGCACGCACGTGTGTATGCATGCATGTACGTATGTGGATGGATGGACGGATGCATGTTTGCGCGCAACTATACACGAGACTTCGCATATGTATGTATCTGTATATACACTCATAACCGTGTCATAACATGACTATGCATAATACCATATCGAAATATTTACGATATATACATGTGTATATATGTATATATTCTTGTCTGGTACAGTGCTTCATTTGGGAGTCCAGTGTTTAGGCTTCAGGATTCCGGGCTGGGGTTTTGACCCAAAGGTTGCTGTGAAGCAACCTGTCCTAGGCGCAATATACAACCGATGATAAGGACACCTGGGTCCTCAGTCCTCACAAAAATTTGAACTAAGCCCATGACCCTCCTGTTTGTGCAAACAGATAGGTGACCCCTGCTTGAAGAAAGTCCTGAGCCCTGTTCAAGGAATGGGGAGTGTAAACCCCTAAACGTCCCAGGCTCACCTAGCCCCGCCAGCTCCACTCGAAATTTCTACCCTTAACAGCAAGACAGCTCTCTTAGAGCTACCTCAGGCAGCAACCACAGCAGAAATCACTGCTTTCGCTCTTGGCTGTAGCTGTGAACCCGAAAATCCTGTAGTTTACTATAGGGGCCTTCATAAGTAGTATATTGAATTGGGGTCCATTATACTAATAGTTACAATAGGGAACCCCCAAAATAGTGTAGGTGATTATTAAAGCCCCCCTATATTGTACGCAGAACCCAGAGGCCTATAAGTCTGCAACAAGCCCAAATCCTGCACTCCACGTCCCGAGAAGTTTGTGAAGGGCCTGTTAGCAAGGCACCCAAACTCTCCCTACTTGGAGGATCATGGGCCTTAGTAAGTAAGGTTATAAAGGGGTTTTAAGTAGTCATAAGTATAGTTACCCGAATTATAACCCCAGTTACTAAGTCCCATGATCCTTTAAGTATAGTATATGCTTAGGCCTTAAAGGGGGACCTGCATAGGCACTTTAAAGGCCGAAGTATATACTATTTTGGAACTTAGGGTCTGCATGACGCTTTAGGAATAGGGATTGCAGAACTGGAACTGGTCGCAAGTGCTACAAACCTACACACAGATAGATACTTACATACGTACATACATGCATAAATACATACAAAACACATACGTAAATGGAAACATACATGCGTACATACATACATATTTACTTACTTGCATACATACTTACATACATACATACATGCACACGCTTAGTCACTACCCTAAGTTATTATCTTTTGTCCAGCTTCCTCGCGAACAAATGATGACGCAGGTTACATGTGCTGGCCTGGACTTCCACTGTTGCTTGCAAGCCACTGGTGTGCCTGTCGCAGCAGAGATTCTGGACATCCAGAATTCCCTAGATCCAACATTCTGGTGGAACCACCAGAAACCCGAAAGACAAAGACCAAAGCCATGAGCGCGCGAAGGCTTTCAGGGCTATGGGCTACTGAGCTAAAAGGGACCTAGCTCACTCAGCGGACTAGAGCCTGACACCCTACACACTTAGCCATGAGCTCTAAACACCAAGCCCTGCCCGAGCACGAAAGCGTGGACGAGTCCGAATGCTGCACCCTAAAGCCTTCAAGAGCGCAGCTTGCATTGCAAGTCGTGAAGCCTAGAAGCTAACTCTTACACCCCTTAGACGACCTACGGGTAGGTTGGAAGTAGAGTTGTTAACAGCGAAGCTGAGGCTTCAGACAGTGGTTCTATCAGGTTAAAACCCCCACCTCTATCCGATTGATTAAGACCTCTAGAGACTTGAAGCCATGACTTTAAGCTACAGGCCTTGGCCTAAACCCTGAAACCTCAACTTTCTTAGATCCCTCATCGAGCCTTCATAGATACCGTTGAAAGGAGTCCGAAAAGAACGACCGAACAATGCAGAGCCCTGGCGTCGCGATTTTGTACCGGAGCGCAGCTCGAATATAGGTCTCCAGCTCAATCCCGGGGCTCGATAATTGCATAGGGATTTAGGGTTTAGGGGTTAGGGTTTGGGGGTTTTGGGTTTAAGGGTTAGGGTTTGGGAGCTTGGGCTTTAGGGGTTCGGGCTTAAGGGTTTTAGGGTTTAGAGGTTTAGGGTTAGGGCGTTTAGGGTTCAGGCGCTTAGGATGGTTTGGGGTTTAGGGAAGTTGGGTAGCTCAGCGCTTCAGCTCCATCCCAGGCACAGACTGCCGATCGGCTCTTCAAGCTGTTTTGGGGACCATTACATTACATACTTATAAGGTAATTGTTAAGGCCCCTACACTAGATCTCTGCAGCAAGCACGCGACCTCGATGTGACCTTGCTCACAGCCAGAGCGTGAAGCCCCGGTTGCCGGTCAAGCGGAGGGTGAGGGTGGTAGGGGCGGCGGGGGGCACAGCATGCACATGACGTCGACATGGCCTTCCTGAGATGCCAGCGTCAAAGCAGTGAACCCGCTGCTCCCGGACGAGCTTTTGTCGGCACCAGCGTCCAACAGCACTCGCACGACGTCGACGTGACCTCGAAAAGATGCTTCCATCAAAGCAGTCAAGCCGTTGTTGCCGGCCAAGTTTTTGTCGGCACTGGCTTCCAATAGCAGGCGCACGACTTCGACTTGACCTTGCCCAGATGCCATCATCAAAGCGGTGGAGCCGTCGTTGCTAGCCGAGTCTGGGTCGGCCCCGGCATCCAAAAGCATGCGCACGACTTCGACATGACCTTCCCAAGATGCCACCAACAAAGAAGTCAAGCCATTCATGTCGGCCACGTTTTTGTCGCTGCCGGCTTCCAACAGCGTTCGCACGATTTCGACATGACCTTGCCCAGATGCCATCATCAAAGCGGGGGAGCCGTTGCTGCTGGCCGAGTCTGGGTCTGCACCGGCATCCAAAAGCATGCGCACGACTTCGAAATGACCTTCCCCAGATGCCGCCGTCAAAGCGGTCAAGCCGTTGTTGCTGGCCGAGTCTGGGTCAGCGCCGGCATCCAGCAGCACTTGCACGACTCCGGCATGACCTGCGCCAGATGCGAACGACAAAGTCAAGCTGCTAGCCACGTTTTTGTTGCTACCGGCTTCCAACAGCGCTCGCACGGCTTCGACATAACCTTGCCCAGATGCCATCATCAAAGCGTTAAAGCCGTTGTTCTCGGCCGAATTTATGTCCGCACCAGCATCCAACAGCACTCGCATGACTGCGATGTGACCTCGCACAGATGCTGCCATCAAGGAAGTCAGCCCGGCGTTGTTGGCCAAATTCTCGTCGGCACCGGCTTCCAAGAGCAACCGCACGACTTCGACATGACCTTGCCCAGATGCGATCATCAAAGCTGGCTGCTGCTCGGCGCCAATCCAATCCGGATCTTGAGGCAGCTGCATCAAGGACTCAACCTGCAGGGTTTGGAAACTTAACGGTTACTATTAGGCAAGTCTGCCTGAATTTTGAATGCAAGTGGTAGCCTAAAGACCGAACGTTTAGCTCATCGATGGGATCCTAACGGTTAAGGCCTACTGGACACGAATAATTCCAACTTTTCGCAAGGTCGGTTAATGGTTGCGCCGCTCCATCACATAATGTAGGGGCCTTAATTAGACTAGGGTGTTGGGGCCAAATATACTATAAGTTATAACAAGGAGCCCCCAAAATGGTATTCGTAACTATTAAGGCCCCTATAGTAGAAAGACTGCCACCATGATGTAGACCCGTGCAGCTCCGAACAAGGCTTGCAGGATTCAAGGCAGATCTAGTCTTGTGGCTACCTCGACCCCCGAAAGTAGGCAAAATAATGGCCCGAAACTTATAAAAGCCTATTATTCTACATACTTTGGGGGTCCAGGTAATCTGACTGGTTCTTAGTAGGGAGTGGGGGAATGGATTACGGAGACTGCTATTAGGGATTACATAGGGACTACTAGGATCCCTTACCCCATTCCCTAGTAACAGACAGTACTCCTGCAGGGGCTGCGCGCAATCTCCTTTCCATGGGAACCCCTGAAACGCTCATTGTTTACCACGTCCAGCCGGCTCCAGTTGCGAAAAAAACACCTCGTCAAATAGGAAATTGGTCAAGTAGGACATACCTATAGTCTCCATTGTAGTTCCTTTTTTTGGTTATCCAATTTTATGGTTAGCTAGGACCCTATAACAGAGAGTTTGGTTAACCCCAAAAAGGAACTACAATGGAGATTATAGGTAATTACTGTTTCAAAACTACCCGCCTGAGAAATGGAGCCCTGCGTAGCAGCGGCTGCAAGGTCGAGCACCTGAGTCTGAGAAACATCGGCGAATGTCAACAGAACGAGCTCCAAGTCCATGGGGTAGTCCAGCGTCACTTCATCCTTCAAATTCTTGTAAGCCGGGTTATAAGTAAGGTAACTGTAATTATAGTTATAACCCATATAAAGGGACTCATATCTCTACTGTTAACTACCCATGAGCCTCCAAGTTCTCGCCGTGGAAGAGCACCCTCTGCCTAAATCGTGGGGGCAAGCCGTGTAGCTGAGTCAGTCGCTGCTTCAATCCCTTCACGTCTTGTATCTCCTCCACAGGTATGCTCGTCACAGCTTCCCCGGAAAGCATTCTCAGTTGCAGCATCTTCGCGAAAAGGGGATCTAGCAAAGAAGAGTAATGCGACCGGTGAATGTCCACAGCAACTGGACCTAGTAAGCCAAACTGTTCTGCCGGGAAGCACAGCAACATGCGAGCAACCGGGTTCTTCCGCGAAATGCTGACAGACACTGCTATAAGACAGCCTCTCTAACGCAACCCAACATAACCCTGAATCCCGAAACCATCCCAGACCCTTAAACCCCTAAACCCTTTCCCTTTACCTGGACCCCAAGAGTATGTAGAATTGATAGCCTTTTAAAGGTCTTGGGCCATTGTTTTACCTACTTTGGGGGGTTTAGGTAAAGCAACCCTGAATCCCTAAACCATCCCAGACCCTTAAACCCCTAAACCCTTACCCTTCAGAGGAACCCTAAACCCTACACCCTAAAACCCTAAACCCTAAATCCCGAGCACCGGGGTCTGGGTGGAACCGGCCGCTAAAGCTCCCCTTGCCGCCGCGCAGGCTGCCGAGGTCTGCGGTGCCAGCGCCTTTTCGGACGATAACAATAATATACTAATAACAATAAAATGATATATAATAAGGTCCAAAGGTTTTAGGGTTTATAAAGGGTTTGGGGGATTTAGGGTTTATATAAAGGGTTTTGGGGTTTAGGGTTTATAAAGGGTTTAGGGGTTTTAGGGTTTATAAAGGGTGCAGGGGTTTAGGTTTTATAAAAGGTTTAGGGGGTCTTAGGGTTTATATAAAGGGTTTAGGGGTTTAGGGTTTATATAAAGGGTTTAAGGTTTATAAAGGGTTTAGGGGTTTAGGGTATAAAGGGTTTAGGGATTTAGGGCTTATATAAAGGGTTTAGGGGTTTAGGGTTTATATAAAGGGTTTAGGGGTTTTAGGGTTTATGAATGAAGGGTGCAGAGGTTTTCGGGTTTATAAAGGGTTCAGGGGTTTAAGGGTTTAGGTTATCATATACGGGTATAGGGATTAGGGTTTAGGGGGTTACTGTTTAGGAATGAGGGTTTAGGGTCTGGGGGTTTAGGGTTTAGGGATTAAGGTTTAGGGTTATAGGGATTAGGGATAAGGGTTTAGAGGTTTAGGGGCTTAGGGTTTACGGTATTTTAGTATTGAACGATTTAGGGTGTCCTACTTGTCCAGTATCCCAGAAAATTAGAAGTTAACCTTTGGGAGTATATTGGGGTTTTATGGGGATTATAGTACCCCAAAATAAGTTCAAGGATGCCTACTCTACTACTAAGTTATAGGATTTATTGTTGTATGTGATTCAAGCTTTAGAATGGTTTGGGTTCATATTCATGTTACTTTCTCTACACTGTTTGGCATTGAAGCTCTGAGGGTTTAGGGCGTAGTATGGTTTAGCGGGTCTAGGGTTTCCACGGGGCTTGAGTATTGGGGCAGTTCTCTAAATTAGCATGTAGTATTCGAGGGTTTGGGGTTTCGAGATGTTTGGAGCGATTGTCAGGGCTTTCAAGCCTTGAAGTGTAAAGAGAAGGATCCCAAATACCCTCCCCACCAGTCCTATCAATGTAGAGCGTAGATGATTCGAAAACGCACATAGAGAAAGTATTACGGAATATAGAGCTTTGCGATAAGCCCTATACGAGGGCTCAAGGATTCGCACTCAGAGGATTTGTATAGCTGAAGGCCCATTTCATTGCTCCTCACAGGGCTGACAGGTGCCGTGGAACTCGGATGAAAGCTCTCCGGCTTTACTTTCGACCCATACCCTGCACATTAGACCAAACCTGAAACCTGTTACATGATGATCTGAAATTACTAAGCAGTGGTTTTGGGGTTCCCTTGGCTCTTTAGCTCCTTATTCAATAGGATTATTATCATCCCTGGCTCCTTAGCTCCTCCAATATCAAACGTTAGGAAACGCCAAAACCGTAAACTGAAGCTTAGACTCAACCCCGCCGAACTTTATTTACACCAGACAGCCTGTAACCCAGGAGAAGTCTTGCAAAGGAACTTGTTAATCTAAGATACTGTTGATGGACAAAATCCTGCATTACCCATTATAAGGAATATACCATAGTTCCCATTGTTTAGAGTTCTTAGGGTCATGCAGGATTTTGTCCATCAACTGTACCATTGTTTCCTCTCACCGGCTCACCTCCTTCTGGAGCTCCAGTTGCCCGAGCAAGCTTTCGAAACGATCCAGGCAGCCTGAGACAGAGCAAGGATGGGTTCCGGGTTCATCTTCCCAACGACATTTCCATTAGCCTACCAGAGCACTGTGGTTGCAGTGCCTCCATCATACCCTAAACCCTCAGCCACCAAGTTGACTAGACACGGTGAAACGTAGCACTGGATGTGCACGGTTGACGGTAGGGCTTGCTGCTCTGGATTATCGAGCTGTTGAGGTTTAGGAAGTTTAGGGCCTTTGGGGCGTAGTGATTTTGTTGAAGAGTTCTTTAGAGTTAGGGGTTCTTGCAATAAGCCCAAGGTGGTAGTTACAGGGAGATTCAAGGTTGGGGGGAAGGGTAATGAATGTACCCTTAGACTGGCAAACCCTGCGTGTCGTAGCTATGCTAGGTTCCTGAGTAGTCCCATAATGATAAGGGAACCCCTTGTTTCATGATGTTCGGCTTTGATAACCAGACCCAACATAAAAAGGGCGAATGGGTACTACTCAGGAACCTAGTAACCTAGTAGACCCTAAACCCCCATAGATCCCTTATAGAACCCTTTAAGGAGCCCTTTAAACCTAGTGATTCCTTATGTATTTACAGTATGTGTGGAGTCAATGCTTCAACACCTCCTGTGCAGGACTGGTGGCTTTCGATGCTTGATGTTGGCTTTGTACGCCCTTTTGACCCCTTACAGACCCATCTGATAAACTCTAACACGCCACCTCAATTCCCTTAGAAGAGCCCAAACTACATCTTAAGCTTCAAACAAACGAGACAATACCTTGATCTTATTTGCACGAAAACATGAAGCTTAGCACAAAAGAAAGTAAGCAGGAGCGCGTCAGACCCAATTCCAATGCCTTCCGGCAAGCGGTCGCCATAGGGCTGCTGTAGCCTTGGTGATCGACAGGCTCCAAGCATGAAGGCTCGGACTTACTTGGAGGGGCAGGGGACTTAGTAAGTAGGATATAAGTAGAGTTCTAAGTGCCCTAAATGGAGTTACCCCAACTATAACCCTACTTATAAACGACTTACTAAGTCCCCTGCCCCTCCATGTATAGATTGGTTTTGGATACCACTTAAAGGATCATGGGACTTAGTAACTAGAGCTATAATTAGGGTAGCTATACTTTATAACTGCTTATAACCCCAATGAAGGTACTTATAGCCTTACTAAGTCCCATGATCCTCCAAGCAGCACCCTAAACCCTGAATCCTCGGTTTTGGCTAAGGACTGATGGGAGGGTGTAGACTTTTAAGTCTGGAGTTGGGGGCTTGGTTTGGGGGCACGGGCTTGCGATCTATGGTTTGCGAACGGTGTGCGCTTGGGGTTTAGTGTGTAGGGTTGCTTGCGAAATGCAGGTTGAGTTCTAAGCAGTTTAGAGTTTCAGAGTAAAGATTCTACATAACCGCGGCACCTTGCCAGCTCTCCTAAGTGCGCTGCTGCAGGGTTCTGTTCCTTGGGAACTTGGGGCCCCACAGGAAGGGATCGCTGAGAAAAGCGTGTCATTCTCAACTGAGGGAACTGCCCTAGCTGTCGGGCTCGGGACTCAGTGGTCACGACAGACGCAGTGCCAAACCCTAAAACCGTGAAGGCTAAAGGTTCATTACAACACACGCAGTGCCAACCCTAAACCCTTAGCCTAATTAAAGCCTTGACCCCTCAAGCCTCAACCAAAATCCCACCCGCTCACCCACCCGCCACTCACCCACCCTTACACAACACTCTGGAGACCCCAATGTTTGAGACAAACACTTGAACCCTCAACCGCAAAACTAAAGCGCTAGAACCTGAAACCCAGAACCCTACAACCCTAGCGCCTAAAGCCCTGAAGCCCAAAATCCCAAACCCAGCCACCCCCTCCCGCTAAACAGAACCGTAAACCCAAACCCTAAACCTCTAAACCCTAAACCCTAAATCCTAAATCCTAAATCCTGAACCCTAAACCCTAAACCCCTAAACCCTAAACCCCCAAACGAAAACATATGAGACCCGGCCGTCTGAGACTGAGGCATCTCGAAGTCTGCCGACACCCCTGTGGCAGTGACCACGACCTCTGCAGCTGAAAATATAGGGTTTAGGGTTTAGAGTTTAGCGTTGAGGGTCTCAGGGGTTTCGGGGTCTACTTAAAGGATCAACTTAAAGGATCATGGGACTTAGTGACTAGGGTTATGATTAGGGTAGCTTTACTTATAACTCCAACTAAGGTACTTATAACCTTACTTACTAAGTCCCATGATCCTCCAAGTAGTGGTCATCGACCGGTGCACGAAGAAGACCCGGGGTTCAGTGTTTAAGGGTTTAGGGTTTAAGGGTTTAGGAAATTAGGGCTTAGGGGTTTAGGAAATTATAGGGTTTAGGGGCGTAGTTAGTGGGTTAGGGGTGTAGGATTTCGTGGTTTTTGGGCCTAGGGCTGAGGGTCCATTAATTATGAGGGTCTTGGTGGATAGAATGGGGCTTTGTGAGGTTCTGCCAGGTTCCAAACTCACTTACCATGGTTTAGTACAAGTTCAGGGGCCCTACTTGCATCCACCATAAACACCAAACCCCAAGCCCAAACCTTCCCGAAACCCTATACTAAACCTTAATGCCTCTTCTCAGAGCCTCGGCTGCAGATCGAGGACAGCCAGGAGAAGCTCACCTCTGCTTTGCGCGCTTCGCAGGCGGGCCGGCTCTCCTCGTCCAGGCTGCGTGATCTTTTGCCGGACACCCGACTCGCCAACGCGAGCCGCAAACGTGTCAACAGCACGTCCTTGCTTCCTTTCGTGCCCAGAGATGCAATCGAGGTTCTTTCACCAGCCGGGTCTTTCGCAGAGCAGCAGCCCGACATGTCCTCAGCCCACATGACCTGCTGCAGCCGAGTGGCAGTTTTGCCCCGTAGGGCATCCTTGTCGCCAAGGAACACGGAGAAAGCCATGTCCAGTGGCGTCGAACCATGCGATCCAATGTTCGCCCTGGTGCCAGGAGGCACCGTGCCGCCGTGCCGGGCAGCCACAGCTGCCTTTGGCACGGCTTTGGCCACAGCCCGCCAGGCTGCGGAGGCGCCGGCGCGTGAGTCTGTGCCGCCGCCGCCTCCGGCACCTGCCAGGTGAGCAGGCACGGGGCATCTGGCCCCAACTGCGCCCCGATGAGGATCAGTTCCGGACGCGTCAGCATAGGCGTAAGCTGTGGCTGCCCGAAGGCAAACGACGGCAGGCTCGATATCTTTGTAAAGGAATCCTAAACCCCTCAAGTCCTAAAGCTGTGTCAGCAACCACCCCTACGCCCTAAACCCTAAACCCTAAATCCTAAACCCTAAAATAACCCTACATCCTAAACCCTCAAAGCCCTCAATCCTAAACCCTCAAAGCCCTAAATCCTAAACCCTCAAAGCCCTAAATCCTAAACCCTTAAAACCCTAAATCCTACAGCCTTCAAGCCCTAAAGCTAAGCCCCAAACCCTAAGGGCATCCTAAATCAAATACCAAACCCAAAGCCCCGCAGATTGAAGCCTTGAAGCTGTCAACCCTGAACCTTCAAAACCCTTGCACCCAAAGCCCCTAAACCTGCAAACAAACACAACAAAACAACGCAAAAACACACAAACAAACAAACAAACAAACAAACACACTGCACCCACATAGAGAACCTGTAGGAAGTCCCCAGAAGGAACCCTCAACCCCTGTTCAAAATCCTAAACAAAGTACTCTGCAACACGGCCTTGGAGGTGGCTGCAAAGCTGACCTGCTTGTAGCATTTAGGGGCTTGGGGTTTTGGGCTCAGGGTTTAGGGTTGGGCCTTGGGGCTGCGGGCGTCGGGTTTAGGGCTTCAGGTTCAGGGTTTGCTGGTTTTGATCGGCGACTCTGAGATGTTAAAAGAGGCTCTATAAGGCTTGATAACTGCTTTAGAGATTCAGGTCTGTAGTGGCGTACGTGCTGAAACCCCCTCTCTCTCTCTCTCTCTCTCTCTCTCTCTCTCTCTCTCTCTCTCTCTCTCTCTCTCTCTCTCCTTCTCTCTCTCCCCCTCTCGCCGCATCTATCGATCTATTTACCGATATATATATATATATATATATATATATATATACACACACACATATACATACACAGACCCTTTCATGCATGCATACATACATACATATCTGCTGGAATACAATAGACATTGCTGGACATACATAGATATAACAGGACCTTCTACATGATGACGGGCTATTGGTCCCAGGTACTACTTGGAGGATCATGGCACTTAGTAAGTAAAGCTATAAGTACCTTAATCGGGGTTATAAGTGGTTAGAAGTATAGTTACCCTGATTATAACCCTAGTTATATACTAAGTCTCACGATCCTTGAAGTATTTCGCCCGGAACAGAGCTCAGCGAATTCCACTCCTGTTCAGAATTACAGGACATGTAGATGCACACAATAGCCGTGGAAAGCCCTTATCCCTGAAATAGAGGGCCCGAGTTTAGGGTTTAGGGCTTATACCCTAAGGCTCCATGTACCCATATAGTATATACTTTTTTTTAAAGTGCAACGGACTTTTGATGATCTCGCAAGCCCACC
Organism: Symbiodinium sp. CCMP2592; assembly: GCA_905221615.1. NCBI lineage: Eukaryota > Dinophyceae > Suessiales > Symbiodiniaceae > Symbiodinium > Symbiodinium sp. CCMP2592. Next base: position 120,711 of record CAJNDT010005974.1, read on the forward strand.
CGATTGGGTGTGCACTCCTTGGCTGAAAAAGGCCCTCTCAGAAAACGTTCATGTGCTCGTCTTAGGTACTACAGTCAGAGCTTCCATCATCTTCATCATCGCACGAACGTGGCTCCACATCACGGCTTCTACTGCGCTCCCTGGCCCTTCGAACGTGTACGTCATCTTCCGGCGAAGGTACCGCATCTCCCGAACCTCGAGCATCCACGCGACGGCGATCTTCTCCCTGATGAAGTTGTGCATCATATCGTACGCGAGGAGCTCGATGCGCATCAGGACGAAGAGTGCGTGCACCATGGCGAGTGCGGCGTTCCCCACGGCGTACAAACTCGTCCCTCGGGTCCACGTAACGAGGTTGAGGACGTGGACGATGATGACGTCTACGTGTTGTCCCAGCAGTCGTGTGGCGTCCCAGTGGGTCGTCAGGTAGTAGGTGCTCACTGGTCTTACTTAGGCCTTAAAGTACCTACATAGGGACTACTTTGGGGCTTAAGTATCTGCTATAAAGGTACATGGAGCCTTTGGGCTTAGGGACTGCGCGGTTTAGGGAAAGACAGTTGGTCTTTGACTCTTTCCGGTAGACTCTTCGGCTCTTCCTCTGGTTCCCAGACCTTCCAAAATCCCTTAATTGAGGAATATACCTTAAATTATAGTAGGATCCTTAATATGATTTAAGGTATATTCCTTAATTAAGGGGTTTTTGGAAGGTCTGGGTTGTTCATAATCTGGGATCGCTCCGAAAGCCACTGGTCTCAAGCCGATGCTGAAATTGCAAACCTCTCAGAAGCTAGGATACCCAGTAACCTAAGAATAAAAAGGCCTCTCTTTTTGGTATTGGGTAACTTTGTAAGGAACCTAGGACTACAAAAAGGGAATAAGGGTACTACTGGGCCTCTTAGGAAGTATTGTGAACTTCCCTTCTTGAACCCCTCCCGCCATTCAGGGTCCCAGTGGTCATCGGGAGCCTATTTTAGTGCTCTAAACCCTAAACCCTGAACCCTAAGCATTGAAACCCTAATGCAGGGGCCTGAATAATTAGACTAGGGTCTTGGGTATTGTTTAAGCCCGTGTACTAAACCTTACTTGGAGGATCATGGAACTTGGGGTTATAAGAATTACACCAATTATAACCCTAGTTGCTAAGTCCCATGATCCTTGAAGTAAACCCTATAAAACCCCTCTTGTAATAGAACCCCTATAGATCCCCTTTAAAAGAGCCCTTTAAGGAAGCCTAGTTACTAAGCCCCTCTATTGAACCCTACAGTAGAAGCCAGAAAGTTGGAACATCATTAGCCTCATGCCCATAAAGCAAAGTATAGGGAATCCTAGCACAGATCCTCCTAAACCCATGTTCCAACTTTCTGGGGTTTACTATAAACCTTCAGTGCAGACATCCGACCCCCCTGTTGCCTCGCGAGAAAGCTCAGGCTTAGGGCCTGCGAGCACGGTTTAGGGTTTAGGGTTTAGGGGTTTAGGGTTTAGGGGTTTAGGGGTTTAGGTCTGAACACGACAAAGGCACTGTCTAGTGTTTCGGGTTCAGGGTCTGTCGGTTAGGGTTTAGGATATAGTGTGTCGGGTTCAGGGTTTGTGGTTTAGGGTTTGGGAGAAAGTGTTTCGGGTACAGGTTTCTGGTTTAGGGCCGTTTACAATTAAGGAATATACAATTATAGTATTGCACATGGATCCTTATGCTGAAATAGACCCCCTACGCCCTAAGCCCTGTATGGGTAGTTAGGTAAACTAGGGTCTCTTTCTAGGTCCGCCCAACTAATACAGCACCCCTACAAACGGGATTCTCAAATTTTGCCCTAATTTGGAGAACTACCCACATCGTACCCTCACAGAAAACCTCAGAGATCTCTTGAAGGAGATCTAAAAGGGATGCGAATCTATATCACTCTTGTTGAAGATTGAGGTCATGAGCTTTACGTGAGACTCTTTCCTCGCATGCAGGTGTCCGAGGTCTTGCGGTTGCAGTATCCCACCGACTACACTTTAGGGTTCAGGGTTTGGGGTTTTGGGGCTTCGGGTTTTGGGGCTTCGGGTTCTGGGGTTGAGGGTTTTGGGTGTTGGGGCTTCGGGTTTAGGCTTTGGGGTTCTAGTAAACCTGCTTAGCTGCACATTCACCTTGCATGTCACCTTCTCCCCACGACCTCAGATCCTCAAGTAGAGGCCCATAATAACCTTTCCAGGCTCGGGCTTGGCGTGAACCTCATAACCTACTTAAACGATCATGGGACTTAGTAACGAGGGTTATGCACAAGATAACTATACTTAAACTTTCCTACAACTCCGATTAAGGTACGCAAAACCTTACTTACTAAGTGCCACGATCCTCCAAGGACCCTCACACGACGGTCTGCAAGTAGAACCCATCTAACTTAAACGTCAAAGCCCCTTGTGACAAGCTTGCCGCAACACACTCCTCATTCGTTCATCTCGACCTGAAGAAAGAAATGGGGGTTTCCGAAAATAGGGGACCCTAATATAGTACCCTAAATAGTAGGATCCTTATTACAAGGACCCCTAAATAAGGTACCCCTATTTTCTGAAACTCCCAAATGTTCGACAGCGAATCCTGCAAGACTGGTAGCAAATCCTGCAAGACTGGTACGAAGAAGCAGGCCTAAGACAAAGAGCTACTTACCATATGGGAGTTTCCGAAAATAGGGGACCCTAATATAGTACCCTGAATAGTAGGATCCTTATTATACGGACCCCCAAAACAAGGTACCCCCCAATTTTCGGAAACCCCCATATGGGTTTATACTGCCCTAAACCCAAATCTGCGGCCTTGAGCCGCTGCAGACCTGAGCCAAGGCACACAAGTTGCAGGGCTTGAGCTAGCTCGAACAACCACTATAGTTTAGGGTTTAGGGTTTGTGGCGTCCTGAAAAACAAGAACGCAGTGTTGGGGTGCGTTGTACTGCAATTACAACAGGAAACCCTCGGAAATACTACCCTAGAGGATAAACACAAGATGACAAGACGACATCCCAAAAACCAGGCCCCGACATGTCATCTGCTAACAAAACGAGATGATAAAAGACACTTGGGCAACCTTTTGCCCTTCAAGTTGACCTCTCTTGCTGCACTGTCGCTACATTTTATATAGGAAACATGCTAGCCGTAAAACAACAAATCCAAACGATGGACTAGGGTTTAAAACCCTCCAGGAAGGCTACTCTTTGGGGGTGTGGGGTATGGGGTCCGGGGTTTCAGGTTTGAAATTAGAGACGCGGCCCAGACCATAAAGAAAATTCGCAAAGCTAACCCCCCCCCATCTCGCTTAGGCGGTGGCGCAGATCCTGCTGATGCACCAGCGCCCCCCTCGCAACAGCAGGGATCTCATGGACCCGACAGGGTGTAGAGTTCAGGAGGTTCATGGGAACTTGCAAGGCAAGAAGAGTTCAAGATTCTAAGACAGCGTTCGCCGGGATGAAGCCTCTCCCTCGAATGTGGGCTTGCAGAAAGGCAACTCTAGTAGTTGTGCTCGGTTTTACATCCCGAACCAACAACTTACAACTCTGCTTCTGCATCGCCGTGCCACAGAAGGCCTCGGAAGGAAATTATGGAGATACACCATACATCACCTAACGAAAAAGCAGAATTCGGGTGTGGGGTTCCTGGGCACTAAGAGGAATGTCATAGGCGCAGCAGTAGAGGTAAGAACGCCAGACCCCGAAGACTCTACATGCAGCCATTTAGCCGCTTAAGCCCAAAACCCGTAAAACAAGAAAGCCATCACGCTGTCATACAATACCTCTCTGTATGTGTATATATATATATATACATACATACATACATACATACATACATACATACATACTTCCGATTGCACCATCCGGTGCCGCATGCGTAAGCAAGGAGAAGCAACGACATCAAATGCCCCCCGGGCCTCTTTCGCTCCCAGTGGGTGGAGCCTGGCACGCAGGATTACTTGGGGATCATGGGACTTAGTAAGTAAGGTTATAGGTACCTTAATTGGGGGTATAAGTAGTTATAAGTGTATTGACCCTAATTATGACCCTAGTTACTAAGTCCCATGATCCTTCGAGTAGGATGTGAGCGCTTACCGGTTTAGGGTGTAAGGTTGAGGGGTCGGCACTTTTGTAACTTCCAACAGAATATTAGGAACAAGGGGTCTAACCCCAGCGGTTCAAAGGACTGGATAATTAGGTATCTTTAATTCAAACTGGGTTTAGGATAGTATTTGTGTAGGTTAGTACTTATTGGGGATAGTATATGATGATACGTACCTAGACCCTTAGGGTAAGGCCACCGGTGCAACCTGAGAGAGACCACACCAAAGGGATGTGAGCATACGACAGGGGGATCCAGGATGCCAGATGCAGGGATATCTAACGCTGGCGTTGAGATAGCAACCGATAGTAAAAATTGACAGTGCTTACGTATAGGACTGAAAGTTTTGGTCTTGTCAACCACTTGGTTCTGAACGGGGGGTATCCTGCAAGATGCCGACACAGATATCAAGGCTGTACGATGCCATCACAATTCTCGAACGACTCGTGCTGCAAACCGTTAAGCTGTGAGAATCATTTAAAACCGTAGGACAACCGCCCACATGCCGGCTGCACAAGTCCAGAGTCTGAGGGCACAGCAGCTCTTTCAGCCTTGGGGCGGAGTTCAATCCTAGCAACTCCCAGCACAAAGCACGCAATCCAGAAAGCCTTGGGCCACAATCCTAAACCCTCCACCGAGAAGGAGCCAAAACGCCCTTGTTCTGCCCAAAGACACCAAGCGACAAAAGCCCTCAAGAGTAAAACCTACAACACTGGAACTATACTGAACTTAGAACCCTAGCAAAACTTATAACTTTAGCTGTCTCTTAGGGAATATAATAACCAAAAATTGAAAAATATTTCTAAGTACCCCTAAGGAAAGGCCAACGGTCATTTTGGTATACCTTTAGAAGGTCGGCTCACAACCGCCCGACTTGGGTCTAAAGCGAACAGAAGCAGCCTGCAAGCAAAAGCCCGCATGTCCGGTTCACTTCTTTCTGCCGTCCGGCTAGATATGTGAAGTCTCCAGCTTCTTAGGGCCAAGCAAACACTTTGCAACTACATGTTTGCTTCAAGGGTTTAGGGGTTAGGGTTACGGGTTGGTTTGGGAGGTTATGGCCGTGGTATTATGAGGATGAAGATGTGTGCCGGGATATTCTAGGAGCCTTAACGATTCGAATCGGGTGCTGGGCTATATAAGAATGGTACAAAACTAATGAGGAACCTTATCATCTTACTGTTCTCTGGCTTTATTATCAGTGAATGTGAGCTGTTTCTGGTTGCGACGACGACCACGGCGAAGACAACGAGCATGCATCATGCCGCCATGGTGCTACTGACTGCACCACGGTTCAACAGGATCATTAGTCAAGCAGCTGGCAACGACAACGACGACGACAACGACGACGACAACGACGACCATGACGATGCTGATTTATGGTAAAAACGAGATCGGGCTGAACAACGATGTGATCTAAGTCTACAAAACAAACACAATCAACATAAAGCTGACGATGACGGCAGTGGAAATCTGCGATGTGTTCTCGCGACGACGTGGATGACGGACATGACAACGGCTACTGATGCGACGACAACGGCAAGACATATTCCGATGTTGATGGTTACGATATGGAAGCTCTCTCGCGTCTTTGGATCTCCTACGCAGCCAGCGCAAAATGTGGTGATGATGCTGATGTTGGTGATGATGCGGCTAAGGCAGATGTTGTAATTTAAGTGATGATGACTGCTTGTTAAGTCATGACACTTCCCGGCGGCGATAGGAGCATGAAGATCAGCACCCCTTGATACTGTTGATGATATAAATCCTGCATCACCTTAAGGACCGTAGACTATGGGAATTATGGTATGTTCCTTATGGGTAATGCAGGACTTATATCATCAACCGTAGGGTCTAGGCTTTAGGGATCTCCAGCGGCATAGGCCCGCGGCAACGCAAGCAGATCTTCATGCAACGTAGAAGAGCTTGCTTGTGCCTTGCGGCTCATGGGAGGTCGGGGGAATTGGGATTGGTAGCTTCAGAGTCTCAGTATTCTGATTGAGGCTTCAGCTTCACTGTTTCAGAGATCAGGTTTGATATGGGTGCCTCAGGGTATATAATGGGATCTTTGTAGAGGGACTATAGCTAAAGGAATGCCACGAGTTCCTAAGTACTCCTAAACCCTCGTAGAAACGAATACCCAGAGGCTCCATATACATATATATATAGAGAGAGAGAGAGAGAGAGAGAGAGAGAGAGAGAGAGAGAGAGAGAGAGAGAGAGAGAGTACCATTATGGAATTGGGTTCCAAACGACCATCCATATCATGGCTTTGGGGACCTAATTCCATAATGGTACTATATTTGGAGTCTTTAGGATATATAGAAGCCTTGAAAGGAACCCTTGGGATAGGGTTTGGGGATTAAGCTTTGCAGACCTCCGTTGCGTCTTCTCCTCAAACTCTCAGGACATGGTGCGGGCTAATGCAGCTGTGGGCTTAGGGATTATAGGAATTCGGCTTCAGCTTGGGGCTTGGGGTTTAGGGATTCAGGTTTTCGTTTTGAGTAGAAATGAAAGCTCCAGAAGCTATGTTTGCAAGGTACCACCTTACCGGAACCCTAAACCCTTAAAGGAACCCCCAAAAAATAACCCTGAAAGAAGCCCGGAAGGGCTCCTTTCAGGAGTCCTACGGTTTATGATATAAATTCTGCATTACCTTAAGGATTAAGGACCCTAAACTATGGGATTTACGGTATATTCCTTATTATGGGTCATGCAGGAATCCACCGTACCAGAACGCGGGAATCAGCTTCCTCAAAAGCCAGCAGCCCCAACTCTTGAGGTTTCTGCTGGGGTTGGTGCCTTCCTAGACCACCAAAAGTTGGTAGAATAATGGCCCAAAACCTATAAAAGGCTATCATTCTACATACTTTTGGGTCCAGGTTGAGGTTCAAGGCTGTCTGGTTTCGGGGTTCAGGTCTTAGAGTGGGTGGCTTAGGGTGTGGAGTTTAGTGGTTCAGGGTTTAATGGTTTAGTGGTGTATGGGATTCAGGGCCGCTTGGGGTTTAGGCTTAAAGTCGATGCTTAGAGCATCCAGTGAGCTGTCCCGCGGAGAAAAACAGCAGCAAATGTCTTTGACGGGCCCTGCATCACACTGCGGCCTGTCACATCCCAAACCCTCAGCTGTGAATCGCTGACAGATCGAAACTAGGATACCCAGTAACCTAAGAATAAAAAGGCCTCTCTTTTTGGTATTGGGTAGCTTTATAAGGAAGCTAGGACTACAAAAAAGGAATAAGGGTACTACTGGGCATCCTAGGAAAGGACGACAGATTCCAAGCCCTGAGCCCGATTGAGCTCTCTGGGTCCAGACTGCCTAGCGGAGCCTGATCAAGAAACCTTGGGTCTTTGTTGGGTCTTTATATGAGGTTCTTAAATGTCTTAGAGTCTTATATATATATATATATATGGATCCAAATATTTTGGGGTTCTAGAACCACGGTGTCTTAATCAGGTTCCACATTTGAGGGTGACCCGTTTTTCAGGCTCGGAGCATAGCATTTGTAGAAGAAGGATGAAGAAACAAGTCAGACTTTCTCACGGGCCAGTGGCGCGGAAATCCGTAAAGAGATCACCGGATACTTACAAAACAAGCAAACCTTACGACGATAGCCTTCTGCATACCATAAACCCTAAATGAAAGGAAATAATCGAGTGCTCGTACCAAGCCTTGTAGCAAGCGCTATCGGGCTTGGAAGAAATAATTGTATAAACACTTATAAATGTCACCTTAAGGAAGGGTCCAGCAAAGAAACAGCAAAGAAGGGTACTCCAGAGCCCAGGTTATACTTATAGTCAGCCTTGCAGTACGTAACCCTAAACCCTGATAGTACTTGGAGGATCATGGGGATCATGGGGCTTAGTAAGTAAGGTTATAAGTACCTTAATTGGGTTATAAGTAGATATAAGTATAGTTACCCGAATAATAACCCTTGTTACTAAGTCCCATGATCCTTTAAGTAGCCCTTGAAAGATCTCCCGCTTCCAGGCAAATGGCCTTGGCACAGCCCCGTTCTGTGAGCCGCAGCAAAGCTGCTGCGGCCAGGGGTGCCAAGGGAGCCTGGCGCGATTGCGAAAATCAGGAGCCTACTCCCGGGTTTCGGGCTTAGGGTATTTACATTGAGTGACAATCCTCAGCAGGAGCAACACACTCTGCACCAAACCCTAAACTCTAAACCTTAAGCCCTAAACCCCCTGAACTTCCAAACCGAAAAAAACCCAAACCTAAACCTTAAACCCTGAATCCTAAACCCAAAACCCTAAACCTTAAACCCTGTATCCTAAACGTCCGCACGAACCACATCCCAGATGCCTCGTGGTCTTGCGTCTCAGAATGAGGAGACCTCTCAGTCTGCTCGAGGTTTAGGGTTTAGGGATTAAGGGTTTGGGGTTTAGGAATTCAGAGGTTTGGGGTTTAGGGTTTGGGGTTTGGGGTTTAGGGTTTAGGATTTAGGGGTTTGGGGTTTAGGATTTGGGTAGTTGTCAAAATTAGGGTCCCTTTTTGGGTACCCTAAATATTATGTCCCGTATTATAATAAGGACCCAAAATTGGTCCATAACTTTGACAACTATCACTCATTTAAGGGTTTACGGTTTGGGGCGGAAGAGGGCTTAGGGTTGAAGAGGCGCAGTAGGCATAGTGTGCAATGGCTTAACATAGCATTGTGAGACCAATAGTGCAGTAGTATAGTGCAGCATTTACCGGGACCCCAGAAATATGCAGAATAATGGCCTTTTAGAGGTTTTGGGCAGATAATTTGCCTACTTTTGGGGGCTCAGGTAGGGTAGGTAGGGTGCTGTGGTTTAGGAGGGTTTAGCGGGTGCACTTGCAACCGGAAGCTCCAAGGCGAACGCAGCTGCACGAGCCCTCAAAGCCCTAAGAGGTTCCTCTGCTGGGGAATGTTAGAAGGGGCCCCCACCCTGTAATAGTGGTATAATAGGAATAGAATAAGGCCCTCATATAACCCTTGTTATAGTCACTATTACAGGGTGGGGGCAGCTTCTAAGGAATATGGCTCGTTTCATAAGGGGGAACCTCTCTTTACACAACCACAAAATTCAAGACCTCGCTCTGGGTTTATAGAGATATGGGGCTTTAAGTCTCGATGTTGGCCCGCCCCCGGTCCCAGTCAGTGTGCACTTGTGAGGTTTATCTTTCTTTTTGAGGGTTCCGGTGGGTTTTGGTCGAAGCCCCTTTCGAAATTGAGGGGCCTCTTTTTGGGCGTAAAAAAAAGCCAGAATAGGGCCATTATACTATGCTTATAATAGGAACCCCCAAAGATAAAGATTTGCAAGTATTTAAGCCCCTATACCATAGAACCCTACTTATAGATCCCGTATGGACGCCCTTTAACGAACCCTTGAAGGAGGGCCCCCTGGCACTTCTTTTTGAGCCCACGCCGCGGTCATGGGCAGGAGTAATACCGGATCCTGCCCGGCCGCAAAGCTTCATTGATCCGCGGGCAGACTTCGCGATTCCAGACCTGTCTCAGAGGAGTTCAGGGATTCCTAAGCGTAGGGTGTCTATGTAAGTAGGCAGGTAGATAGGTAGGTAGGAGGGCAGGTATGCAACCGTACCCATGTAACGGTATGACCCGGTAAAACTAAGGAACAAATGGGTGTTTCCGAGAATAAGGGACCCTCATATAGTACCCTAAATAGTAGGATCCCTGTGATAAGGACCCCCAAAAAAGGTATCCCCAATTTTCTGAAATCTTAAACCGTCAACCCTTAGAGAACCCTTTAAAGCAACCCTTATAGTACCCTTGCAGTAACCCATTTAAGGAACCCAAAGACCATGAGGTAGTCTGAACTCTCGGGAACTCCCATATGGGGAACTGGACTTTGAAGTAACCAGGGAGAAAAAAGAATAGACTTTTATTTCATAATGGTTCCGCGACAATCTGGAGGGGGGGGGGGGGGGCTTTATTTCATAATGGTTCCTTTAAGGAACAGGTACCAAAAAACGTATTCAAGTATACAGTAAAAGCTCCAAAGTTGGAAACTCCATAGCCTCAGCCCTTAAGAGAAATATACAGGGAACCCCAGCACTATTTGGCCTTATTCCGGCTCCCAACTTTCTGGGGTTTACTGTAGAGTTTAGAATCAAAAGCCTAAATCCTAAACCCTAAACCCTAAACCCTATACCCTAAACCCTAAACCCTAAACTCCTAAACCCTAAACCCTAAACCCAAACCCAGGGGAATTCGGCCTCCACTTTCTGGAGCAGCCCGGTCATCGACCGGTGCACGAAGAAGACCTGGGGTTCAGGGTTTATAAGGGTTTAGGGTCTCGGGATTTAGGAAATTCGGGTTTCGGGCTTTAGGGGTTTAGGACATTAGGGTTTAGGGGTTTAAGGGCCGAGGGTTCAGGGGTTTAGGGGTTTAGGAATTCAGGGGTTTAGGGCTTTAAGGGTTTAGGAATTAGGGGTTTAGGAAACTAGGGTTTTGGGGCTTAGGAAATTAGGGTTTATGTCTTTAGGGATTTAGGGGTTTAGGAATTCAGGCGTTTAGGGCATTAGGGCTCCAGGGGTTTAGGAAGTTAGGGTTTGGGGGTTAGGGGTTGAAGGGCTTAAGGGCTTAGGGGTTTAGACATGGGGTTGCGGAGAGATCTTTTTTTAGGTGATTGAGGGTTTAGGGCTTTCTTGTGGTCATTTCGGGTTTAGGGCTGTCTTTTGTATATTTACGGCTTACATTTCTTTGAGACACCTTGTGCCTATAGGGTTTAGGCTTTAGGGGTTGGGTTTTCAGGTTGCAAGCTGTCTCTGCACCTCAGACCCTTGGTTATTGTTTACTCGGACTCCTAAATGGTCCCTAACCCCTAAACACCCCAATCCTAAACCCAAACCCATAAAACCTTAACAGAAGTTCCTGGACAGCTCCGAGGGGCGTCCCTGTGGAGCTGCGTGGCATTGACGTAGCCCTGGGAGGTAAGGAGCTCGGCGACCTTCTGGAAGCTGTTGTCCTGGGCTCTCTTGGTGCTTCTAGAGATGGCTTCAGGGCTTATAGTTTATAGTTTAGCGGTTTTTGGGCTTTGGTTTACAGGGTTTAGATTTTAGGATTTTAAACGGTTTTGTGAGGGATCTACAACAACAGGCTTGTTCGCTAGACAGGCTTTATGTGTCTTATGAGGGCTTGTCTGAAGGATGGTTTGTGTTTACAGGCGTTCTTATCAAACAAACTACGCCGTGGGTGTCACCCTTACCCATAGGCTCCATAGTAGTTCCTTGTTGGGATCACCTTATAGGCTCCTGATATAAACATAAACCACAAACAGGAACTACAATGGAGCCTATGGGCAGTTTCGACTACGAGTTGCATTATTCTTTCGTAGCAGCTTTAATGTTGGTAACTTCAGGGTGTTCTGAGGGTTTAGGGTGTAGTGAGGGTTCAGGCTGTAGGGTTTATGCTGGCAACTTCCAGGGTGTCACCAGTTGGAAGCTCCAAGTGTACAAACAGTACTGACTGGGGGTCGTACTGCACCGGCTCTTGGGAACCCAGGGGAAAATTCCTACTGTTTAGCAGGCTCAGCTTCGTTCCCTTCGACGAGGATGGTGTCGATGGACACTAGGTTCCAGTCGATGCCTTCTAGGCACGCCAGCTCAGCTCCTTCAACCTTAGTAAGCGCTACCGACACCTCATCAGCAACTTCTGCGGATGGGTTGTACATTGGGGTTCCTGTGCTACTACGCAGGGTGTTTTGCAACATTGGAAGACCAGTACAACCAGTTAAATGACTTCAGCTGGTAGCAGGTCGAAACTTTATATATATGTATATGTATAGCTGCAGACTTGTACTGTCGAGCTTTTTTGTGGTAAGGCTTATTACAGACATCACTCCGGACTGATGCACCTACTCCTTAACCCCTGAACTCAAAACATAACCGTAAAGCCCTAAACAACCTCAGCTCCTAAACCTCTAGGTCCCTAAACTCTGAACCTCGACCCCAACAACCCCGGTTAGGACCCCAGAAAAGCAATCAAAAATTAGGATAGGGATATCCCATATAAACCCCCTTATACTGAAGTCCATTAAGGTAGGGATATCCCTATAAAATGCTTATGCTTATGTGCTTTTTTGGCCCCTGACCGGCTCTTAGAGCTGCCAGTTAGCAATGCACGGGCCTGAATACCCAAAGGGTCCTATGTACTGTTATGAAAAGGGATCTATAGGGGCTCCTTAAAGGGATCTATGGGGTTAAGGGTTTAGGCTCTACTTAAAGGATCTATACCCTAAGGGTCCTAGGTACTGTTATGGGGGATACTTCCCTAAGTCATAATACTAATTCCTAATATGGAAACCCTACATTCCACTGTATCGGTACATAGGACCCTTTGGGATAAACCTGCAAGGGTTTCTGGGTACAGTAAAGTATAGTAGATGCACATAGGGGCTAAATCGGGATGCTTTGTAGTAGAAGTACATGCAGATCACTAAACATATTGGGGAAAACAATTTTTCCCCAATATGTTTAGTGATCATATCAGCCTTATGACCTAAGTCCTGGCCTTTGCGACCTCTAGAAGCCCGAACCTTGCATCGCAAGCGAGACCCCAAACTCCTATAGATCCCTGAGGGAACCCTTTAAGGATCCTTGTAGAAGCCTCTATGGTTCCTTATAGAGCCCTTTAAGGATCCTTATAGAACCCTTAAAGGATCCTTACAGAACCCTGATAGAACCCTTTAAGGAACCCTTCAACAAGGAGCCCTAACCCCTGACCCCTAAACCTGAACCCTAAACCCCTAAAACCTAAACCCCTAAACCCCTCTAATAAACGCCTACACCCCTAAACTCCTAAACCCTAAACCCCCAAACAAGCAACGTCCAGGCTCATGAAGTCGACGTGGGTCATCCCATGAGCTTTGAAGACATCTGACAGCGTCTGGCAGGTCATCGTGGTCCTCTTTCCTCGTTTAGGGTTTAGGTTTTAGGATTGAGGGTTTAGGGTTTAGAGTTTAGGGCTTAGGATTTGGGGTTTAGGGTTTAGGGAACCAGGGCGTGCATTGCCATATGTTCTAGCGTTATGGAATTATGTCTCGCAAGGCCATCTCCAGTATGATTTTGGGAACCCAACTCCATAGTCGTGTATGGACCCTCTTGGCAAGGAATAGGAAAATGGAGCCTTTTAATCTAAAAGGGCTGCCTTTGATAACACAAAGGAAACCCTAGCCACGAAAAGCAACAAAGATCCTGACATTGACCAGGCTTCCTCCAGTGGCTGTCTTCTTCAGAACCTTCCGCTCACTTTCAATTCCTCCGAAAGGTCCTTGCAGTACGAAAGTAACATCCTTCTTTTGCTCCGCGATGCATGTCTTCACGACGGCGCAACGGCGCTTCCTCGCAGACTCCGACCGGGACCAAACTAAGGAAAGCCATCATCCAATCCCTCTATAGGGTATACCAGAGGGCTCAGCAAAAAGGCCTGAGGTGGAGCTACAGTCAAGATATGGGGATGATCTAAGCTCGATGCTCATACCAATGTGGATGAGGATGCTTGGATCAGGCTAAAACCCCTGTCGGGAAGAAATGATCTTTGAGGCTCGTGATCAACTCGCTGTGGTAGTCGCTATTCGGCTCGATGCACACGCCATCAAATTTCAAGCAGTGGTCCGCGAAGTACGTGTTGCTGATGTATCCTCGTTGACAAGGCTTGGGGAAGCTCCCCTGGGTTGAGGGCCTCTGCATTTTTTACTTACTAGCCAGGTTATACCCAGCAGCGGCTTAATGCTAAGGCTACCCTTTTTGATAATATTCGCTTTCAATATTCGGAGACCCCCCAAAACAGGGTAAATTGTCTGGCTTTCTGAACCCATCTTTAAGGTTTCAGGTTTGTTAGGGTTTAGGGGGTTTAAGCTTTGTAGGGTTTAAAGTTTAGCCTTCGGGTTTATGCACAAGGGTTTACACGCACACCATAGTCGGAATTTACAGGACCAGAAGGAACCTAGAAAAAGGGCCCAGTAGATGAATCATAGGGACCTTTAGGGGGTAGAGGGCGGGGGGGGGGGGGTGTAAGGGGCCTTAATGCCCATAATTCTCATAAGGACCTGATAAGGCCTATCTAAGGAAGTATAGTCCCTTACCCCCGTCCCCTTTGCCCCCCTGAGGGTCCCTATAATTGAAGGAGCCCCCCCATGTGCTGCCAGAAGGCGGAAGTCATGTGCAGCCAAGTCCACATACACACCAGGCCGTGACAAATGCCTCCACAAGACCGTGTAGAGGAAAACATCCTGTAGGCCTTGACTCACAAATCCTCTGCAATTTCGGTCTTTGCTATTTCTGCAGTCTCCACCTCCCGACCTGTGGTGTTCTTTCAGTACCTCGGCTCGTACACAAAACCCTCAATCCAGGCTGCGAAGCACTGAAAGTCCCTTCAAGCCCACGTTAAAAGGAAAGCCACTATCTTAAAACCTCACTCCTAAAAACCCTGTAGAAAAAAAAACGACTTGCTAAACAAACTCTCAACCATAACCCTAAACCCTAAACCCTAAACCCTAAACCCTAAAACCCTTACACCGACTCCAGGAACCCACCTGCAATGAAAAAAGAAGCTGGGGCCCGAGCCATAACTCCGAAAACGATCCCCGACCCCAGACAGTGTCATCTCCTACGAGAACCCTCACTTCTGCACCCAGAAACTCCAATATCTATTCATCGTGGGGATTTAGTATTTAGGGCTCTTAGGGTTTAGGGCTCTTCCTTCACGACCATCAGCAGGTTCGAAAAAACTGCCAGTGGCTACATCCGAAAGCCGCTGAAGTTGGACCAAACCCTCAAAACCCAAACAGCACCCAAGCAGCCCGCGCGAATCCCTTGAGACGCGAGCTCGAAGACCTCAGCCCTAACTAGAACTCCCGAAGCCCTAAACCGCCAGACAAATCTGTCTCCAGAAATGATCGCAATCATTCAACCCTGGCCCACTAAAGACAGGATCCCAAACCCTAAACACTGAACCCACAATCAAAACCCCAAGCCCGTACACCCAAATATGGAAGCTTATTGCTAAGGATAGCTTTCCTGGAAGGAACCCTGTAACTCCTTCATGGAGAACACTCGTACAATAATTCAGCCATCCAAAATCCTATAATTACCCCGAAGCCCCTAAACCCGAAACCCCCAAGCCCAAGACTCTAACCCCACACCCCAAAGCCCCAAGCCTTAAACCCTAAACCCCCCAAACCCTAAACTCCCCCAAGCCTCTCTAAGTTGCTGAGTTCATAAGCCCCCCCCAAAAGTGTACACTTTCAGTTCTATAGCGGTTAATATTACTTTCAGTTCTATAGCGCTTAATATTATCCTAAAAACTGTAAAGTGTATCCACTCAGCTACTAAGCGACTCTATAGAAACCCTACCGATGGCAGTTAGGATTGGGGGGACCCTCGGGGATATAGACCCTCTCAACAAGGCCGCTTTTAAGAGAGCCAGAAGTAGGGTTCGGAAGGGGTACCGTTTAAGGGGTGATGATATAAATCCTGCATTACCTTAAGGACCCTAAACTATGGGAATTATGGTTTATTCATATAGAAACCCTACTGGTACCGAGCGGCCCTTACCCAAAGCTCGGGGCCGAAAGGATCGTCTTTGAAACCCTTTCGGCTGAGGGCAGTCTTACACTCCTCCATGGGGTTTAGGGATCCTTAGGGTTTAGGGGTTTAGGGCTTTGGGGTTTAAACGGGTTAGGGTTAAGTTGCCAGGCTTGAGGGCATCAGTGAGGTTCGGAACTTACTCGAGCTACGCTATATACATGGGAGCTTCAGAACATAAGGGAACCTGTAATAATATGGCCCCAGCAGGAGGACAAAGGAAAAGATAATCCTTAGTTTTCTGACGGTAGCTACTGACATAGTATAGGGTTGGGTTGAGGGTTTCAGGTTTCGGGCTTAAGGCTTAGAACTTGAGTTAGATCAACCCCGACCCACCCTCGCAAAAAAGGTCCTCTGCCACGCCGTTCTTGAACGCAGCATTTATCTTCGCTTCCTTTTGCAGCACCAGTGTATGCAAGTGGCTCTGAGCGCCGGCACCAGAAAGAGCCGGAGTGGAAGCGTCAGCCGTGTTGGCCACCGCAGTCTCCGGCAGAACTACTTCTTCTTCCTCTTACGGTTTGGGTTTAGGGTGACAGGGTTCTTCATGTTGGCGATTTAAGGATTCAGGGCTTGTTGGGACTGAAGGTTCTGGGGTTTAGGGTATATCAACTCTTGAACCTTGTTTCTTGTGGCATTACCTCCGAAGGCTTGTGAAACGTAAAGCCTGAAGGCCTAAACATACGTGCTTCGCTCGTTCCTAGTTCTCCTCCTCTACATACACCCTTCATAAATCCCTAAAGCTCGAAGTTTTCCGAGATCCCTCAACTGCGAACCCCTTCAACCCTCCTGCGCCGACGGAGAGCTCTGTTCAAGCTGCAGATGTGCCGAAATCTTCTCCAGTTGCTCAGCTAGAAGCTGCGTTTTGCCTTGCGCTTTGAGGGTTTTAGCCTGAAAGACTCTAAAAGGGATCGTTTATTAACAATTGTAAGGTTTCGGGGTTTAGGGTTTAGAGTTCAGGGTTGAGGAGTTGGATGTGGAAATCGGGGGTAGGGAGTTAGATGATCTTAGATGGAACTCTACGTAACGTGATTCTCATGTTCATGTGCGACAGCTTCGTCGCGAAAGGATTCAGCAAAATGCGCAAACAAAAAAAATGCCTCAAGTCATACGCTCAACACCCTAAGCCCTG
>CAJNDT010005974.1:140000-240618 GCA_905221615.1 Symbiodinium sp. CCMP2592
TAATTTGCTATAACATACGATAATATGACTATAAAATGACCACAAGATGACTATAGTATAATTTATCACTTTTACCCTAAACCCTATATAAGGCCCTGCACCCTAATATGACATTCAGGCCCGGCCTGTCCACCTCCAGCTGCGACTTTCGACTCACTCGCTGCGTCGGACATCGCGCCACACTCCGGATGCGTACGGCGCACTAAGTTTAGGGTCTTTTTTTTTAAGTGCACTGACCCTTTCTCCGTTTAGGGTCTTCAGGGTTTAGGGGTACTACTTAAGGACCTATGAGGGTCCTTCGAAGGGACCTAAGAGGTTTTTAGGTTTAGGGTTCCTTTGAAAGGACCTTGAAGGGGTTCCTTTCAGGGGAGCTAAACGGGTTTAGGGTTTAGGAGTTTGGGGTTGTGGGGATTCCGGCTACCGGCAGTGGGAGCTGTGTACGTCTTTCTGGCAGAAGAGTTCGTTTCCTGACGGACTCATACCACAAAAAGTTTTCTGCCTATGGTTCGGGGCTCAGGTTTGGGGTTATGTTGAGCACCAGCCTAGTTTGCAGTAAATATATCCTGGGATTCGAACCTCCACTGTGATAAGTTACGTTTAACGTTCGGGTTCGGGTTCGAGGGTAAAGCCCTCGAAGCGGACGAGGGGGTAGCCTTCGAGGGTTGGGAGTAATCACTTCGGGGGTGGAATCGTGCTAACAGTTTCGGGCCTAATTATAACCCTCTTTTCTCACCAACTGAAACACGACAAAGCTGTGAGATCTTTCAGTCTCACTCTGTCTTGAGAGCAAACAACTCTGCAAGCTGTTGCGCCTGCGATCATGCTACCAACTTTGAGAAGAGAGTTTTCTTGTGGGTAAAAGCCTGCATTTCCGCAGTGCGGTACATATGAGTGCACAAGGCTGGGCTTCTCCAAAATACAGCATGTCTGGAAAAACTTTCCGAAACCCCCAACAGGTGGTGAAATAATAGCCCAACACCTGATAAAGGCTGTCATTCTACATGCTTTTTTAGTGCCTAGGAAGTACTTCTCCCAGAATCCTGCATGGAACCGTAGTTCAAGAATGAAAAGGCCCCTGCATCATAAGTACCTGGACCCCACAAGCATGTAGAATAGCCTTGTATCCAGTAAAGCCCCCCAACCCTAAAGCCTTGCATGAAGCACCCTGGTGTCATGGAATTTCTAGACCTGCAGCCTAATTAACCCTGAACCCTCAGCCCCTAACCCTGAACCCTAGAACCCTAAACCCTCAACCCTAGAACCCTAGAATCCTAAACCCTCAACCCCGAACCCTACACTTCCTGGAGCGTCTCAGGCTACGGCCAGGGAGCTTTGCCAGAGAGCCACGGCCTCGGGCTTCGATCTACGGCCACTTAAAGGATCATGAGACTTAGTAACTAGGGTTCCTTAAAAGGCTCCTTAAAAAGGGATCTGCAAGGTTTCTATAAGGGGGGTTTAGGGGTACTTACAGGGTCATGGGACTTAGTAACTAGGGTGATAATTAGGTTAACTTTACTTATAGCTACTTATAACCCCAATTAAGGTACTTCTAATCTTACTTACTAAGTCCCATGATCCTCCAGGCATGGACGGTTGAGCGCTTAGGGCTCCGGGCTCATGCAAACATAAGCCCTTGACTTTAAAGTCCCTATAGGGGCGTGAAAACTCAAGGGTTTAGGGATTGTAGGGCTTAGGGCTTAGGTTTCATGGAAGCATTGTAAACTTTAAGGTCAAGGGTTTCGGGATTATAGGGCTCAGGGTTTAGAGTTGAAGGTGCAGGCCATGGGCGGTTTAGTAGGGCTTAGGGCTTCGGGTTACTAGCAGCAGTAGGGACTTTAAAGTCAGGGTTTTGGGGATCATACCTTAAGGGTCCATGTACCCAAATAGTATATACTGTGGCCTTCAAAATACTCCCTATGTAGGTACATTGGGGCCAAAAAATATGTACTGTTTGGGCACATGGACCCTTAGGGATACAGTAGAAGCCAGAAAACTGAAACATTCTTATCCTCATGCCTTCAAGGCAACGTATAAGGGATCCTAGCACTAATCCTCCGAAAGCCATGCTCCAACTTTCTGGCTTCTACTGTAAGCTTTAGGGTTCAAGGCTGTAGGGCTCGGGGTACCGACTGGAGGAGATCAGGGTTCGGGGAATGAAGGTTTTGAAGGCTTCTACGCCCCAAACCCTACCCTAACCCACCAGAACCGATAGTTTTTGTAGGGTCTCCATAAATGCCCTTTTCGGGTTTATAGTAAGACCTACCAAAAAAAGGTAGGTTTTGGTCGATTAAAGTAAACCCTAAAGGCTTAGCGACTTATCGTTCTAATTCCTCCGGAACTTCCGTCACCGAAGTCTTCATCCCCTAAGGCTCCATGTGTCTATATAGTCCAAAAGGGTCCTATGTACTGTTATGGGGGATGCTCCCTAAGTCATAATAGTAATTCTCAATATGGAAACCCTACATTCTACTATATCGGTACATAAGACCCGTTGGGGGTATATACTTAGGCTTTAAAAGCCTTTGTATAGAGTGGAAGCCAAAAATGTTCGAACAGCATTACAGCGATGCCCTTAAGGTTAAGAACAAAGAATCCCAGCACAAATCATCTTAAATCCATGTTCCAACTTTTGGGGGTCCACTTTACATGACTATAAACACTTCAAGGCCTAAGCATATGCTTGAAGAGTTTGAATCTGCATCGACTGAGGCAACCACCGCAGAGCATCCGAGAAGACCTGGCAGCTGAATCTGGAGCAGATGGGGATTTCAGACAGCAGCGGACCAAATCGAGACACCACGTAAGGTCCTGTGTATATTTTTACCTATGCCTACATATACATATATATGATGGAGAGAGTATGATTATAGGAAACCCCATGGCCAAGCAATTCTAAGAAACCAGCGTTGCAGGTTTCGGATTTTGCGGGACTTGCCTCAGTCCTACGCCCTTTTCCCTGAACTCTAAAACCCTACACCTTCCAGCCCTCATAGAAACCGTATAACACCCTCCCAAATCCTAGCTACACGGATGTTGGGCACTATGCACGGGCTTTAAGTACCAAAAACCATTCAACAACAAAATAAATTAACAGTTCTCTGAGCAGATACCTAAAGTTACCTAAGTTACCCTAAACCTTAAACGCCCCCTAAACAAAGAGTTTTGGAGAGCATGTCCCGGCCTTGGTCAGCAGCTTCCACATCGACGAATGAGACCTTTGCCAGTTGAATATGTATTTTTTGAGCGCTTTTTTTCGACCTGCAGATACTTTTCGTTTGCTCACGGCAGGCATGACCTGTTTCGGCCACACTAACACATAATCCCCAGCTCACACGACAACCTGAAACATCCGGCAACCCACCCCACTTCACGGCCCACATTCCCGGCATCTTTCACTTGCGACGCGGCCATGAAAACACAGAGCCTAAGGCGGGGCACTGAGAGGCACGGGCAGCCTTATCCGGTTTCGCCTCAGACGCAAACTCTTACTGCACCAATCAGACCGCAAACATCTCTTGCCGAGGAGACCAATTGCAATAACCGCACTGTCCGTAAGCTCCCCTTCGAGCCACCGTTGGTAAAATCTTGCCCGGCACTTATCCTGTTCCAGGACCGAAGATTACCTTGACTGGCGTGGCTCCTGAACCGGACCACCCTCCATCTCCACAAGGTCGATCTGAAATCGTACTCCCCGACCACAGGCCAACGGCAAAGAACAAGCCGCAATGGAAGTGGCATCACCATGCTCTTCGGGCCTGGAGTTTTCAGGGTCGGTCAGTGGGCGGGTTGAATAGGGCCCAAGCTTCGCAATCTCTGAACTCCGCCCCTTCGTGACGTGATCCTGCCAGAGCTGTTCAGCCCGGGCTTCGTCCTGTTCATCATGGAGTCGCTCCTCCTCGGCTATGGCCTGATTCTGTCTGTCAAGTTCCTCCCGGTCGAGCCGGCTCCATATTTGCAACCTCAAGTTCGTCATCCACCTCCTGGGGCGACGGGGTTTGCTCCGGCATGTGGCGGCCGAAATGCATGATACAAAACATCTGACCGCCTTACCTGCCTCATCGACATGGGATAAACCTTCAGGCTTGCTGCCAAGCCTCAAGAGTCCAGTTCTCTAGGGAAGCCTTCATGTCACACCAAAAGTCATCACGTTCTAAGAACCAGGTCCCCTGACCGTCCTGTGAGCGAGGGACATCTCGTCACACATCAGGGTTATCTGACGGCACGAACGCCAAGCCCTGAGGCTGCTCTCATCATCAAAAGGCATGTGTAGGGGTACTCCATGGCACCAAGACGATGAGCTCGAAGCAACAGTGAGTACGTTCAGGTCACTTTTCAAGCTTCAATCGCCGGCAACCATCCTCGAACTAAGCCTAGATACATGTTTGTCTCCCTCCAGTCCTCGGTACATCCATGCCGTCATTCCATGCCGACTGGAGCTGCTGCAATCTAACCCTGTCCCCTGCAGTAGCCCTCCAGTGACAACCCCCTGCTGCAGGGTCCATGTCCTTCTCAAGATTGGAGAGCTTGGGAAAATCTGTCGGGAGCTAAATCCGAGTCTCCGTGCCTTGGCTAACCACCACTCACCAGCGCGATAGCTGCCAATGATCCATGCTGTTTCGGCTTGTGTAGCCCTCTTGCGCTTCGGCTTGCAAAGGACCACCCGCGATCCAACCATGCCAAAAACCAGCGCCTGCCGGGCACCCCTGCAGACCCGTTGCTTAGGCTTAAATGCCAGCCACGACTCCGATGCACGCTTGCCGCCTTTCATGCACCACATAGCTTGCAGGCCTGTTGAAGCAAACTCGCAGCATGCTCCTTCCTTACTTGCTCCAGCATGACCCGCCTTTCTCCTTGTTTGTGCCGTTCCTTTCTTCTTTTTATTTTCGTGCTTCGGCCTCCTCCAGCTCTGCCAACTTGTCTGTGGCTGTTGTTTCGAGATCTTCAGCTGCAAATCTTTCTGCATGCCCATGTCTTAAGGCCGCCCGTAGCTCTGCTGCGTCAGCTCCAGGCGCAGCCTTCAGGGAAAATTTGGGTTCTGCATCTACAAGAATCACGCCACGCTTCTTCCAGAGCTGCATTGTCGAGCCCTGCTTTGGTTGTTGCATCAATGTCAAGAAACAATGGCTCCCAGCAGTTCTTCTTTGCCTCGGGCCTTGCACCCGCCTCTTGAAGCACAGTCGCAACATGCTCATTCCTTAGCTTGGCCGCCTCTCTGGCGATGAGGCTCTGCAAACGTTGTCGAACATCTTCCATAGCCTGTCCCGTGTGAAGCCTGCTTGCCCCGGCAGTCGCTGGCCGCGCTGAGCTGCTCCGACGCCCGCTGCCACTCAACAGCCAGCAGCGACCCATCCGCTCCATCGGCGTCAGTGCCCACCTTCCACCACACGCCTGTATCTGCGGAGGCCACGGTGACGTCTCCCTCATCGGCTGCTTCAGTTATAGGCATAGTGCTGCTATATATATATATATATATATATAATCGCTGGTGTGCCATCCTGGCATGAACTCTGAGGCGTCTGCGGGCATCTCACGACTGCATCATACTGCATCCAGCACCATAGTCTTGTGCATAGCCTGGCCGTAGCCGCCATTGCCGTAGCCATCGCCGCTGTAGCCGCCATTGCCGTAGTCATAGCTCTGAGAATCCATCATGCCGCCTTTGCCATAAACGCCACCGCCCTTAAGCTCGTCGCCGAGCACAAAGAGTCCGGTCGCCTTTGCACTGCCTGGCCCTGAACCAGCTTGAGCCAGGTTGAGGGTTTTAGGGTTGAGGGCTTAGGGGCCTATGGGTTCGGGGTTTAGGGGTTGGTTAGCACTTCAGTGGCCATCGGTCGAAGGATGGGAGAAGCAACAGGTTTGGCCTGAAAGGCTAAGGGCTGCAGAACGGACCTAGAAAAGTGAGCGCCAATCCCGAAAACGTTACTTAGGCATGGCAACCTGATTTCGTTGATTTTGCGAGTGATCCACCCAGCAGATGACTACCCGAGACATTAGAAGGATGGGCGTGTTGGACGAGGACTATGATGAATGCGAAATGCGAACAGGATGGTGATGTGGCACCGGTGGTAAGGAAGATGAGGGTTTGGTTAAGTTATAATATACTATACTACATCATACCAAGACATATCATCTAGTATTGAGAGGGAAACCGACCTGAGGTATACTGCAAAGGATGAGCTTAAGAATAGTAACTCAGTTGTAGGAGGTTCGCTCAAAGCTAAGATGCCTCCGCGCGCCGGTAGGAGCTAGTACGGGCCGGCACCCCCCAAAGAAGAGCTGCTACTCGTAACGAGGTTGTTACGGGAGGAACGGAACGGCTACCCCTAAGGGTCCATGTGCCCATGTAGCATATACTTGGCCCCAGAAGTACCCAAACAAGGACTGCATAAAAGGCCAATGTATTTCCTGCATGTATACATGGACCGTTAGGATACGGAGTTTAGATCCTAACGCTGTAAAGCCGGTAGCCTGAACCTTGGCATCTTGGAGACTTACTAACTTGCCCTCGCAATCCCAAACATCACGACTCTGTCTGCAGGTTAAGCCTGAGTTACTTGTGAACCTGCAAACTTGCAAAACCCTCCGGAAACCTACTGAAAACAGACCCCTTTATCTTGATGCTATGAGAGCCCTTAAACCGTTAAACCCTAAACCAAAATCCTCTCTAACCCTAACCCTAGGGATCAAAATAGCCCAAAAGCCTTGTATACGATGGCATTTGGCCCAAAAGCCTTGAGTCCTTGGATCCCCAGGGTAAGCTTCAACCCTAACCCCAAGTCCTCCCCAATCCGAGACTGTCGCTTGCTGATTCCGGCCGAGGGCTTCGACTGCCAAGGCACCGGCGAGAAAGAGGCTTTAGGGTCTGCATGGGGCTTTATTAGGGTTTAGGGTTTGATGCTTGCTTTAAGGTTTGAGATTTGGGGTGGTTTTTAAGGGTTGGGGTTTACTGCTTAGGGTTTGCAAGGGATCAATTTAGGCCATTAGGGTTTAGTTTAGGATTCGCGGATCGCTTAAGGTTGTGGGCTTGGTGCCTAGGCAGAGATTACGGTTTCAAGGGCTAGGGGTTTAGTGTTCAGGGTCTGGAGCTTTCTGGCCTTTTTGAGTTTGAAGTTTAGGGTGTGGGGCAAGGAATCAGGAACTTGCCCCAAGAGTCTAGGTGCCAATTGATTGGGTACCTGGAGTACATGGATTCAAAGTAGCATAGACCCTGATCTCGAAAAACGCAGCCCTGAATGCCAAGTCAGCTGTGCCCAAGTAGAAACCAGCGGCACCTTCTAAGACATTGGTGGATTGCCGAAGATGTCTCCATTTCACCTTGACGTGTTGGTAGGCAATGTGTTGGCCATTCTGCCCAAGCTGAGAAATCGGTCGCACATGAGACATGTGAATGCCTGCTTACAGCATTGAAAAATCAAAAGACCGTGGCCTACATCAGGACTCATACTACGACTTATGTTCCGTATGCAGAAACTCCATGCTACCGAAAACCTCAACAGAACACCTTCTACATAACCCGAAGCCTTGAGCTGAGTACCCTAGCCCAAAAAAGGGTTAACCTTGTAATTATTCAGGATTCTATAAACCACCAAAAGGTTAAAGGTTACCTACCCAGCTCATGAATTACTAAGAGCCTTATAGAAACCCTTCAGATTCCTAAAAGGAACCCCTTAGTATAGAACCCTACCCTTAGCACCCTAAACCCTATTACCCGCCCAGAATTACTCAGAGCCCTTTTCGAACCCCTATAGATCCCTTAAAGGCACCCCTCATTAAAGTACAGTACCCTAAACCACTCAGCTAGTAATAGGGCCCCAGAAAAGCCCTATAGGCAAAAATTAGGATAGGGATGTCCCTTATAATGAAGCCCAATAAGGTAGGGATATCCCTATAAAATGCGTATGCTTATGTGCTTTTTGGGTCCCTAAAGTACGAAAACCGAAACCCACCTCCAGCGGCGACTCGAAGCTGCTGCTGATCAAAGCTTCATCTGCAGCCGCAAGGTCCTCAAACGTTGAGGTGTAGGGTTAAAGGATTCAAAGGCTTAGGGGTTAGGGTTTAGGGTTTAAAGGCTTAGGGTTAAAGGGTTTAAAGGCTTAGGGTTTAGGGTTTAAGGGTTTAGGGATAAGGGATTAAGAGTTTAGGGTTAAGGGATTAAGAGTTGAGAGTTAAGAGTTTAGGGTTAGGGATTTCTTTTGTTTACCCCCTTTTCCGTCTGCCCGAAAGGTTAGTTGGAACACCAGGTTGGTGGAGGGAATGGAACAGGAGGCTCATACTGGAGGGATTCACCACCACACACCACTACCCCATACTAGCACCTGTCACGATTGAGTCCTCCCGTTCACTACTGTGTATGCCACGGCTACCAGGTAACCTTCCTATTCTTAGATCAGTGTAATACCCAAGGACACAAAACATCCCTGTACCTGTGGCACTGCCCAAGACAGCCGTCCGTCTAGGGTTAGGGATTAGTATTTAGGGTTTAGAGTTGACCCTAAATCCTCTAATAGCCTCAATCCTTAAGACTAGTGTATAGGGAATCCCAGCACTATGTGGCCTTAATCCGGTTTCCAACTGTAAGGGGTCCACTGTAAGCCTTTAACCATAATCCCTCTTCCCTCTGAATCCTAAACCCTCTAAACCCTAAACCCTGAACCTCGAGTTTAGAAACTGTGGGCTTGGGGCCCAGTGCTCAGAGTTTGGGAACCACGGTTTCTCAGGGATTTTAAAGTTCCTTGGGCCTAAGGTTCTTATGATGGTTTTACATATATACATATACATATACATAGACACACACACACACACATATATATATATATATATATATATATATATACACACACATATGCACATACATATGTACATATATATATGTATAGATATATACATATGAACATAAATAAATAAGCCCTGACAGAAGCTAGGCGATTCAGAGTCCATGTCGGAATGAAGGGCTCCTGAGCTTCGAGTTTCAGTTTCAGGTTCCGGAATTCATGATCTTTCAGTATGGAGGATACTGCCCTGCGCCTCCATGCACTTATGTAGCATTTACTTGGGCCTTATCTATCTATATCTATCTATGTATATATGTATATGTATGTGTGTGTATATAAATATACATATACATATATATATATATATATATATATATATATATATATAGGTATTCTAAGCGCCTGAGTATATGGTACATGGAGCCTTAGGGGCAACCTCTAGGATGTCATGGCACACTTCATGCTAGGACGAGGGAAGTCTTATGCTCATAGTATGACGTGCAACATGAAGACAGTCCTTCAACAGCTGACCCACCGTCGCACACGCTTTGGTGAAACTTTACGGGAACCACAGTTTGGAGAGAGCCCTCATCTATGACCCTGAGTTTGAAACCGTAAACCTCCCGCTATCCCTTCCAACTCCGAAACCCTACTTGGAGGATCATTGGACTTGGTAAGTAAGGTTATAAGTACCTTAATTGGGGCTGCAAGTGTAGTCATAAGTCTAGTTACATGAAAAATAACCCGCGTTACTAAGTCCCATGATCCTTTAAGTAACCCGCCGCCATGAAAAACACCCCCCCCCAAAACCACCAACAGACAAAATCCTTTACATGCGCTTTAGAGGTCCCCTTGCCGAAAGCCTTATGCAGATCCCTTAAATGAGGCCTTTGAAACCCTAGATCTTTAAACAAACTACACCCTGTGTGTAACCCGAACGACTTCGATAACCCTTAACGGAACTTTTGAAGGCACACTGACGATTCTGAAGTCACCAATCTCTCAACCCGCCAAACCCTAAACCCCTGTGTAGCAACCCTTAAAAACATCTTAAACGAACCCCTTAGAAGGACCCCTTTCAAAACCCAAACACTTCTGTAAGAGAATCCCGTACGAGGAAGTAGGATGCCGCCAGGGGACCCTAAAACATCCAAAAACCCTTGTGGTCATAGGACCCTCATAGAACCCTGTTAATTAAAACCCGTATTTATCGAACCCGCATAAGAATCCTTGATCGGGGTATTCTATACAATAAATACAGATTAAGGAACCCCCAGAATAGTATAGGAAATTGTAATTACTACGGCCCCTTATCAGAACCCTTCAGCCCCAAAACCGGGGCGCCGGGCATCCAACAAAGCCAGGCAAGCGAAGCAAAAGCGCTTGGCGTCGGCGGGATCCTTGACCGGCGTAACCTGCAGACGCTTGGAGTTTAGGGTCTCAGGATTTAGGGCTTAGAGGTTGAGGGTTACAGGGTTGAGGGTTTAAGGCGTAGAGGCTTAGGGTTTCGGGGTTTGGGCCAAGGGTTGTTTTGGGGTTTAGAGGTCTAGGGCTCCGCACATACTCTGAGTACCGAATAACGGTTCGGGCTTCGGCCTTACAGCTACGCACCCTACAGACCCTAAAACCCAAAGCTAAGTAGGACTCTTCTCCGGGGCCTTTAGGGTTTGGGGGTTTAGGGGTTTAGAGTTTAGGGGTTTAGGGGTTTAGGGTTTAGGGTTTAGCTCGGAGTGTACGGAGGCGTAGCCTTAGACCCAGAAAGTCCGCACCACCCTCGACATGCAGGGATCCTTGAAGGTGCTCATGTTCGGGGCTTATGGATCACGATTCCTTTCGCTGAGGCTCCATGTTCCTATATAGTATCGTACTAGTACTATATGAGCCCAAAGACCGTCAATCCCAAACCCTGAGTTCCAATTCCTATGCCATAGGAACAGAACGAACTCCACAAAAGGCCAACCATATCAATCCTAAACACCCTGGCCCTTCCCCGAAAAGCCAAAAGCAACATCCCAGAAGCCTAAACTTTAAACCCTACTTACCCTAACCCTAGCCCCAAACCCTAAACCCTAACACTAAACCCGAAACCCTAAACCCTAACCCTATAAACCTTCATCGCCCAAAGGCTGGGCCTCTTCCAGGAGCCCAGCAAGCGCGATTCCGCTGCTTTTCACGAAGGCTGCCCTTGCCCACGTGGAGGTTCATTCATGGGTAGTAATATGTCGAGTCATAGGTAAGGCAACTAAAACTATCACCCAAATTAGAGGACTGATACATCCACTTTTATCTACCCCTAAACCGTAAAACCCCCAAATCCTAGACCCCACTATACCATGTCAGGGGACTTGTAACTCCGTGTATCACTACCCATGAATCTCCAAGCAGAGTCTCGAGCTCTATGGGGTTTTGGGGTATGTGCACCCTGAATCCTACACCCTGAATCCCAAAACTCTAAACCCCGAAGACCCCTGAATCCTGAACCCTAGATCCCCAAACCCTAAACCCGTTAAGCCCCTGAATCCAAAAAAGCTACCCCCTATATATATATATATATATATATATATACCTTAAAACCCTGAACAATCCTTGACCCCAATTGCCAAAGCCCTAAACCCAAGTATCACCCCCGAGTTTCGGGGCTTCGTTGTCCGTCTCGTTCCCGTTATGGGACTTCGCACTTGGAGTCGCCGCAATATTCAGACATTAGGAATAAGGGCTGCAATATGGCAGTCGAAAATTCCTAGACTGGGGTTCCTTCAAGGGCTTTATAGGGTTTTGATTGATGCGGGGCCCTGAATCCTTAGAATAGGCTTTCGGGTGCATTACAGTATTATTATATTGCATGATGTTAAGGGGCGCTGGAGAATGCTGAGCTACTACGCAGGCGGGCAGGGTCTAGGGCTCATACTGAGCATCATCAGCATATCGTCATCATCACCAACTTCAGCACCACCAACATCATCACCATCATCATCACCATGAGCATCATCATCATCGTCGTCGTCGTGACGATTGCCGATTGTTCTGTTTGTCATTTGGACGGCAATGCTGTTGCTACAGCATTTGGACATTGACCATCTGCACTGTACGGAAACCTGCGATGCACTGTCTGAGGCAAGAGGACGACTCGGTTCTGTGTCGGAACCAGCTTCAGGTAGAAATACTCCATGTTCCTGACTGGGAGCAGGTCATCATGAAGGACCTGAATCACTTGCGGAAGCTCGGTCTCGCCACCCTCCTCCGCCTCGTTCCTGCTGCCCGGGTCCGGAGCGCCCCAAAGCACGTGCAGACCCCCCATCAGGAGAATTGCGTAGCACCTGGGACATGGCTGCTTTCAGGGCTGCTTCTGTCTCAGCCGCAGCAATGTTCACGTCAAGGCTGGTCATCCAGGCATGACCTCCACCGGAGCCGCACGTCCGGAGCCGGTGAGGGGGCCTTCGATCAGTGGCCCTGGGTCAGAGTGTGGAAGAACTTCGCCGGCACCCAAGACTTTCAACTCCTGATTTATCTGTAACTATGAAGTTTCAGATTTTCTTCCAGTAGGTTCTGTAGCCCTGCAGCGCCAGCTGCCCAGGTGCAGACCGGTGGGCGTACTCCGCATCCAAGCTGCCAAGGAGATGCGGAAGTGACCCGAACTGCCTTTCGGCCACAATAGAGAACAAACAGTCGACGATTTCGTAACCGGTCCAACTCAGGCAAGGCCGCCTGGTACATGTCTTGGGACCTCAACCCTAACCCTAAACTCCAAAACCCTAAAACTTGCACCCTAAACCCTAAACCCTAACCCTAAACTCCTATTTATAAACCCTAAAACTTGTACCTCGCCAGTTGGTTTGGGACCTGCCAGTTCGGTGTTGGCTCCATGTAGGCCTCATTTGACGACCTGCAGGAAAGGGTATCGCTAATCTCCTAACCTGGACCCCAAAAGTATGTAAAATACTGGCTTTTTTTGTTTTGTGCTTTTGGGCCATTATTTTACCTACTTTGGGGAGTCTAGGTAATGAGTAGATAATTAAGCAACCAGATGAGAGCTTTCATGTTTTCTGCCAGCCGCGAGCCCTTAGCCAAGGACCCCTAACTGCTGTCTAACCCAGAGGGTCCATATACATTACCATTATGGAATTAGGTCCCCGAAACCATAATAGGGATGGTCTTTTGGGACCTAATTCCATAATGGTAGTGTATATGGGCCCTCTAGGTAATGATTTCTGTGGGACTTTGCGCTTTTCGCGTGTTTAGAGTGTGGAGGGCCTGCGGAAGGCTCGCCTCGTCCATAGAAACCTATCCATCCTATAATACCCGATATAAGGCCCTATATACCCAAATAAACCCTACAATGCACAAACAAACCCTATAACACCCACAAATAAACATCATAATACCCACAAAAAAAGCCTGCAAGCCCCATATACAGAGCCCCTAAACAGAACCTATAACTATCGCCCAACAATAAACCCTAAAAGCCCGATACAAAGCCCGTAAATTGGCCCCAATCTACCCACTTATATGAAGCCCAATACGGTAGGGCTGTCCCTTAAAATGCTCATGCTTATGTCCTTTCTGGGTCCCCTAACCGCGCTAAACCCTATACCCTTATAGAATCCCTATAGATCCCTTTAAAGGGACCCTTAAAAAAACCTTATAACTACCCATGGGTCCCTAACCTAAAGCGTCCTCTGAGAGCCCTGCGGCTCGGCTAGAAGCCCTGGCTGCGCCGCCAGCGCCGCTCGAGCGGCGTCGGCTGCTGCCTTGGTTTCAGGGTTCAGGGGTTTGGGATTTAGGGGCGTTCTTCTGGGGTGCTGAGGGTCCGGGGTTTGAGGGTCCGGGGTTTGGGGTTGGAAGAGTTTTGCTGCCTTGTTTTGAGGGGGGCGGGGGGTCGGCTGCGATTCAGGGTTTCGGGTTGGGGTGGCGGGCGGTGCGCTGGGGATAGCAGCTTCTGTCCCAAAGTCGCTGCAGAAGCTGACCACGGAGCTTGAGTAATGCTTTAACTCCAGTGGGGACGACCCAATCTTCCAATCTTGATGGCAGGGTTGCATTGCCATGACCGATGACGGCCGGTGGCAGGACTGTGGTTCTCGTCATATGCTCCTCTGACCAAGCCTCTAACTGCTCGACATCTGCGTCGATGTTTTCTGCAGCACAGGCCCGGCTCGCACAGTCTTCAAGGGTCGTGACAAAGTCGAAACCTTGTGGCGCAATTCCAGTGCTCAAGTACATGAAGTTAATACGTCTTGTCGGAGACGCATCAGCTGGGGATTTATGATTTATAAGGACTTGGGATTTACGTTGAAGTTCGGGGTTTAGGGTTCTGGTTTAGGTTTCGGGTTTGCGGCTTAGGCTTCAGGTTTAAGGTCTGGGGTTTAGAGTTTGGGGTTGCTACAGAGGATTTGGGCTCGTGTCATGGATCTACAAGGGTTATATGAAGCGTTTAAGTTGGTTATATGAACCATTTAAGTTTGAGGGGCATTGGGGTTGCAGGTGTATAGGGGCTAGGTTTCAGGGTTTTGGCTTTCGGGGTTCAGGATTTGGGGGTGTGGGGAGTAGAGGTTAGGGCTTTGGGATGTAGGGTTCTAGAAGGAACCCTCTAAAAGGTTCTTTAGGGATTCGATCTGGGTTTTACATGGGTCTTGAAGGGCTGTATGAGGGTTCCGCGCTTGTTTAGGGAAGGGTTTTCGATGTTGGGTTTGGGTTATTTAGGTTTAGACGTCAGGGTTTGTGAGAGTTAGGATGGAGCGCCCACGGAAGGTGTTCGGGTCTAGGGTGGAGGCTTTGGCAACCTGTATAACCAAAACACAACTACCTACATACCTGCATACCAAGTCTCTGTGCTGTCAGAGCCTTGCGTACTTCAAAACATCAGCCCCTAAACCCTAAACCCACCCTAAACCCCTAAACCCTAAACCCTGAACCTAAACCCTAAACCCCCAAATCCTAAACCCACCCTTGTCCTAGACCTCCTAATGAGGCCTAGGACCCGGGATGGCCTGGACTCCTACACCAGCAGCCATGCTAGTAAAGGCTCTGGTTAGTTTTTACTATCAACATATGGGTAGTTGTCAAAATTATGGCCCCTTTCTGGGTACCCTAAATATTAGGTGCCGTATTATATCAGGGACCCAAAGAGGGACCCTAATTTTGACAACCACCCATATGTATGCAATAAGTAGTTCTGAGTCCTGAGCCTTCAAGTAGACTCTGAATGTAGGCTTTAAGTATCTGCAGAGAGGGTCCATGCATCCCGGCATTGCTGCACCTGATCCCCAAAAAACATCGTGAGACGCTGGTTACTGGTGGGGAGGAGTCACGCAGGTTTCGCTCTTGTCTACACAGGCGGGGAGCTCCATGCACAACCATCACGGAATCAAGGCACGAACAACAAAACAGGGTGGAAGGGTCGAACTCTGCAAACACTCTGTCGAATAACTTAAAAACGGGCAGTCCTCGACTCCAAAAACGGAACAAAGCAACCCCGAACCCTCAACCCTAAACCCTAAATCCTGCGGGACCATACTCGCACCCTGGCTTGTGGTCCGGTGGCCTTGCACCATCACTCATACATCCACTTAGTCCCCCAAAACCTTGATAGGGATGGTCTGTGGGGACCGAATTACGTAATGGTAGTGTATATGGACCCTCTGGGAAAGTGCTGATGAGAAAGTCTTCCCAATCCCACCCAACGCCCCCCCCCTCAAAAACAAAAAAGTTACCAACACCTACAGACTTGGGGTCCAGGTACTTCTAATCTAATTTGGGATGATATAGCGGCCTTTCCGTTGTTGAATTTGCTATGGTAGTTTAAGGGAGGCCTTATGCTGCCCGCGAACCCACAATCAAGCTGAGCTCGCAGCACATCGGAAAGATCGCGGATGGTCTAAATCACCGAGCACCTTGAGTTTGAGAATTTACTCTGTTGCAATGTAACTTTGAAGTAAATCATATACAGTGTATTATATATACACATACATACATGTAGAGAGAGAGAGAGAGAGAGCGAGAGAGAGAGAGAGAGAGAGATATATATATATATATATATATGATAGATACGATCTACTACATACCCCGCCATAGTCTCCTTCAGCAAATGAAGCTTTTCGGGCTTCGTCACAGCTTCTACTGCCATAGCCTACCATGACCTACTTCTTTGCAGTTTCTCGTTTTCAAATCCTTTTTGGGCTTTTACAGGGACCTCCTTTCTCCAAACTGAAACCAAAGTAGACTTCGGTAGGTTAACAAGGCAAGCCTACTTAAAGGATCTCAGATGGTCATAAAAACTAGGGTCATACATGAAGTAACTATACTTATATGATTACTTGTGATTAGCACAGCCAATTTACTGTAAGGTACTCATAGCTTTGCTTGCTAAGTCCCACGATCCTGCAAGTATTTTCCACTCTAACACCTTCCACTGGGGCTGCGGCGGCTGAAAGCCGCTTGGATAAGTGTGTCGACAGCGATGCGGCCGGCGTGGCCTGCGCTGCCTCCTGGATGCTTCTGGGTGGCTGCGTCGGCTGAGGCTTAGGAGAAATGCATGGTGAAATTATGGGATACTGCGTGCAGGGAATTACACGGCTTAACAGACTTTTGGAAAGCGGCTTGTCAAGATCCTTTGTGCAAGGCAGCACGCTACGAGGCTGGAAAGGTTGACATTACAGCTTCACGGTTGCAAGGAACGAGACTTCGGCAGTTGGAAGGGATCCTTGTGGGTACCCCCAAGCCCTGTAAGCCCTAACCTCGAAAATCTTCAACCCTCAACAACACGGCAAAACCTCTTGGTGAGGCATTATATTACTTAGTAGCTGTTTGTGTATCGAATCAAAGAAAAGTTCCAGTATTATTTAGGTTACATGCATTCATTAAGTTTTGTTGGGGTCTCTGACACTCCACGGCCAATGGCCCGAAACCTAGAAATGGCTATACTTCTACATACTTTTGGGGTCCAGGTGAAAGCTTGCGGCAGCTCGTGGCGCCTCCGTCGGTGAAGCTGAAGGCACGGAGAGCGAGGCAAGCCTTCGTGGGCTTAGAGTTTAGGGTTTGCAAATTTATGGTTCAGGGGATAAAGGGATAGTGGCAGCGGTCATGTACTGATGATGATGCGGTGTTGTTGTGTTTGCTATTGTGGTGCTGGTGGTGCTGGTGCTGGTGCTGGTGCTGGTGCTGGCGCTGGCGCTGGTGCTGGTGCTGGCGGTTTCGGTGGGGGGTGATAGCGGCGTTGGGTAGTGGGTGTTGGCGATGATACATGCTCAATCTTCAACACATCAGTAGCTAGTAACTGCTGGTACTTCCACGTGGCACCACACATCCAAAACTCCTGACGGCAAGAAGCTCTGCGAAGCAGTGTGAACCCACACAATAAATCAGGTGGAACACTGAATTCTGTGCACGGCAACCCCCCCAAAACTGAAGATACATCCTGTGCTTGGAGGGTCGGGGGACTTAGTAACTGGTTATTTTAGGGACTTATAAGTACCATAACCCCAATTAAGGCCCCTTTCAGGGTACTTATAAGTCTACTTACTACCTACTTACTAAGTCCCCCGACCCTCCAAGTGCACATCCCGACCCCTCGGCTCACTGACTGCCGGAGCTCGAGACCTTTTCGCCAGCAGCCAGCAAATGCCTCCTAGACCCCTATGCCCGCCGTCTACTACAGCCTCAATGGGCCTACAAGTCCTGCATGAAGGACCATAACCACAAGGGTTCTATAAAAGGGCACCAGAACGGTTCTAAAATAGGGTCCCCGCTTTGCGGGGTACTACTGGGGTTCTGTAACGGGGTCCCGGGCTCCAAAAAAGGGGCTCCATTTAAAGGGTACTTGAATCCCAGGGCGACCTCTACATCCCGAACCGAAAGAAACCCATCGGGTCCATGTACCCCAAAAAGGATTATGCACTTCGGCCTTCAAGCACTCCCTATACTGGTACATTGGGCCCAAGGTATATACCCTTATGGAAAGGCATCACTGGGTTCCGGACAGTCGTGCCCGACCTTCATGACACCAGCATGATGCATTGGGTACTGCCCCCATCCCATAATCGTCTAGAAGAGGGCTACTACTGCTGCTAAGGGCCTTATGTATCTACATAAACTAAAAACTAAGAATAGTCAACTGTTTCTGATTGGGGGCAGTATCCAAACGATGGATTTAAGCTTGCCTGCCTCGCCAGAGTCCAGGGGCCTCAATACAAACTTACATGGAGGTTTCCGAGAATTGGGGGACCTGACCTTATTTTGGGGTCCCTACAATAGGGATCCTATTTAGGGTACCATACTAGGGTCCCTGTACGAACTGGAAATCCAGTTCACCAGTCGCCCCAAAAGGTCAGCTGTGTGAATGAAGTGTCCGAGTCCCACCAGTCACTCCGTATCGCTGGTACCGTTGATGATATAAATCCTGCCTGACCCGTTATCAGGAATATACCATAATTCCCATAGTTTAAGGTAAGGACCTTAAAGTAATGCAGGATTTAGATCATCAGCGATAGCTCTCACTGGGTGTCAGGAACTCTACTGAACAAGCTCGAGACGGAATCTCTTCATGTTCACGAACCCTCCCAGACTACGAAGACATCGTCGACATACGGTTTATGATATAAATCCTGCATCATCTTAAGGGCCCTAAACTATGGGAATTTTGGAATATTCCTTATTATGGGTAAGTCACGGAAAGCACCCTAAAGCCTCAACCCCAAACCCGAAACTTCAGCTCGAAACTCCAACGAACGGCATCCTCCAAAAGCTGAACTGGAGTTGTCTCAAAGAGCCTCATCCAAGTATGATCCAATATATGGCCATGGGACCTTAATGATGCGAGAAAGGTCTCTCAACATGGCTTCTTGCATTGAGGGTTTGAGGGTTTACAGTGGCTTCTAGCATGGGTTGCCAGGGAATTCAGGCATAGCAGCCTCGCTGAAGTATCCGATCGAACACGAAAACTTGGTTCTTGTTCAGGAACTTAATTTAAGTTACCATAATAAGGAAACCCTACTATTTACGATAGATCCCTATTGAGGTAACTTAAATTAAGTTCCTTAACAAGAACCCAGAAAATGTTTGAGAGCCCAAAGCCCCAAAATCCTGAAGCCCCCAAGCCCAAGACGCAAGGCCTTAAAATCCACACCTTCATCTACACCTCTAGCCTAAATCCAAAACCCTAAACCATAACCCAGAGGGTCCAACTACTCCCTATTTTAAGATTTTTGGGGCCTTTTTAGGTACCAAACACCATAGATAGGAATTACTTGGACCCTCAGGGTAAATCTAAGCCGCATGAACTTGGAACCCGGCCACCAACGTTCACGGCCCCATCGAGATGAGCATGGCGCATGTCGGCTCCTTCAGCTTCGCAAAAGAAGCCCAGTTTAGGGTTTAGGGAATCTTAGACTAGACCCAAGAGTAGCCTAGGAATAAAAAGGGTGCCCTTTTTGGTTCAAAGGGGGTTTATAAGGGAACCTGAACCCCAAAAGAGGGAATAAGGGCTTACTCTGGGTCCTAGTAGATCCCTAGGACTTCCCACATAACTAACTTTCCCCAAGGGTCCATGTATCCAAAATAGTATATACATTGGCCCCAATGTACCTATATAGGGACTACTTTGAGGCGAATGTATATACTTTTTGGGCACATGGATCCTTCAAGATGTTTGGAAAAGCATTCTAACAGTGACTGATCAGCCTATAGCCCCTAAAGCCTCTAAGGTCAAAATAACCTCCGCCCTGCGACGTGAGCTCTGCATCTGCGTCGCTTCTTTGTGGATGAAGTCGAGCACACACTGAAACGTACGGCCTGCAAGAACCAGGTACAGTAGAAACCTGCCCAACTCGACCCCTAGAGGAACCCTACCTATAGTCTCCACTGTATATAGTTCCTTTTTTGGTTAACCAAAATCTCTATTATAGGATCCTAACCACAAAACTGGTTAACCCAAAACAGGAACTACAATGGAGACTCTAGGTATCACAAGTGTCATCCACACACCTAAAAACCCTGGAGTACCAGTCCCTACACTCAAAGGGGACAAGGAGGGACCCTTCATGGGGACCCCTACCCTGCAATGGGCTATATAATGGGTATATAATGGCTATATTAAGGGTATATACCTTGGGGTCCTTATTAAGGGTCCCTCCTTTTACCCTTGGATACATGTAAAACCCGGAAACCTGTGACCGAGGTCCCGGCGGCACCAAAGTGCGGACAGGCTCGCCAAGCATTCGGCGGCGCCTTCTGCCACGGAGGCTTCAGCACCTTAGCATCGCCCGGAAAAGCTCTATAGGGTTCTAAGGCTTCCGGGCTCGTCTACTTGGAGGATCATGGGACTTAGTAAGTAAGGCTATAAGTACCTTAATTGGGGTTATAAGTAGTAAGTAGTTATAAGTACAGTTACCCTAATTATAACCCTAGTTACTAAGTCCCATGATCCTTTAAGCAGAGGGAACTATGGGATCGAATCGGGGTTCAGGGCTTTAGGACTCTGGGGTTTAGGGTTTGGATAAGTTTAGGGTGTAGGATTTGAGGGTTCAGGCTTTGGGGGCTTTGGGTTTTCAGGTTTACCGTTTCAAATTCATTATTATCGGGTTTGGGCAAGTCTCCTTCAACTTGGCATTAAGCAGGCACGATAAGTATCTGGAATCCTCCTATGTGTTCTTGCCCCGTTAGCTTTAATGCGCTCTCGTTCTCAGGATTAGGAAACCCAAAGCAGACAAAAAGTAAACAGGATCCCTAGGATTTTGCCAATGGACTTGGTGACCACACCAACTACCATATCCTACTTTCTCGTGGGTTCTTGTTATGAAATTCTCCAAAGAATGAAATCTAGACCCCCTAGAGATGCAGAAGAACAGCCTTGCCAAAGTGTTGGGGCCATTGCTATACCTACGCTTCGGGGTCTAGAATGGTCGGGGCAAGCCCTGTACCCGAAAACCCAAAACCCGAAGCCTTCAATAAAAACTTAATTGCTCTCTCGGATTCCCATAGGGGTTTAGGTACTCCGAATGCAATATCAGAGGGACCGGGAGTGGAGTAGGGGACATGGTTCCTTAAATAGGCCTGGCCGGACCCTTCTCAGATCCTGGTTGTAGGAACCTGATAATCCAAGAGTAAAAGGAGGGACCCTTAATAAAGACCCCTTGGTATATACCCTTAATATAGCTGTTATATACCCATTATATAGCCGATGATAGGGTAGGGGTCCTTATTACGGGTCCCTCCTTTTACCCTGGAGATAAAGAAACAATGGGCCTTTATTCCTATATGAACCCTAATGTTGAATTGAATTTATTAAACCGGGTGATAATTAAAATATTTCCTGGGCCAGAATTTCCGGACGGAAGAGGAGTTTAAAGGGCGGAGCCCAAATGCCCCAAACAACTTATCATAGATGGGAGGTTACATTTATAAAAGGGGTGACAATTAAAATATTCAGGGCCCAAATCACCAAAAAATTAGGATCCAGGTTGAGTAATTAATCAATTGGCAAATGCTCAAACTCAGACTATTACTACTACTATTACTACTATTACTACTATTACTACTATTACTACTATTACTACTATTACTACTATTACTACTATTACTACTATTATTACTATTACTACTACTATTACTACTAGTATACTAGGCCCAGAGCAGGCCAGAGGTTTACTATTGCGACCCTGACCCCAGACCCTGCCCCAAGAGACGCCCGCGCAAAACAGCCTCAGGGGGGGGGGGTTTACTAATATCAATCCAACATTACTGTTTTATCGTTTTGGGGTTATAGGGCCTGGGTTTCTTAATCAGGTTCCTACATTAGGGTGCAATGCCATGGCACAGCAAATGTGCGCATAAAGCGACTGCACCAGATCAGCTCTGCCGCTCGGCATTCCCTGTCGGCTTCTAGGGTTTAGCATTCGGCAGTTAGGCTTTGCGCGACCCCTTTCACTACAATACGCCCAAAGGTGAACTATTTTAAAAATGTTCGGCACTAGCTCTCGCACATGACCAGGCATGTCTGCACGTGCGACGGGCCCCCCATGGAGCGAAAACGGATTTGTTCATGTCCTTGCCTAGGGGCTCCATTGCAGTTTCTCTTTGGGTTCATATTGGGAATCCTACTGAGGCTCTACGATATGGGAGCTCCCGAAAAAAGGGGACCCTAGGATAGTACCCTAAATAGTAGGATCCTTATTATAGGGACCCCAAAATGGGTAATCCCCAAGAGGAACTACTATGGAGCCTATGGGTCCCGACTGCACGTTCATGCGGTGATTCTTTCGATCCTTGTATCAAGGCGAGAGGGTCGTACGGTTGATGATATTATAAATCCTGCATTACCTTAAGAAGCCGAAACTGAGGGAATTATGGCATATTCCTTATTATGGATTTCTTTAAGGACCCTAAGCTATGGGAACTATGGTATATTCCTTATTATGGGTAATTCAGGGTTTATATCATCAACCGTATGTCATGCATAAAGTACCGAAATGCAGACACCACCGACAACGGCTCAAAGGCAATGTCCACGCCCTGCTACTGTATATCATACCATGTTAGAAACTGTATATCAATTTAACCTTATATATGCTATGTATGCTATGCTATATGTGATAGAATGTTGTGTTCTCTTATATGATACTATATTATGCTGTATAATATGTTTTTTGCTGAATCATCTTCAGTTACATTTTTCAACGTGCCTATTGTCTTTTGGACTAATCTATTTTGCTTCATTTTATATTGTTTTCCATCAGATTTTTCTATAGTCTAGCATCTCATACTAGGCCATGCAGTCGGCTCACAGAGCATACAACGCCTCGTGCAAGGCACATGCCGTCCTGGTAGTCCCAGCTTTTGCAGCCCCGGGCTACGATAGAAGTGTGGCCCTCACATAATGACAAACATAATCAGTAAAAAAAGAATCAGAATACATGAAAGAAAAGAAAAGCTCCTGCAATAAGTTTCGAGACAGCAAACTCCGAGTCTGTAGTCCAAACCATCGATGCCTCCGACGATTGCACTACAAAATCGTTCAACCAAGCAACTATTCCCTGTCTAGCCTCGGCTGCGGCTACATCTTTTCCCGACATACACACACCTGATCGAGGAGGTCGCGCGCTCCGAGATCACTAGGAAACGAAACGAGTCCGACTGCCCTTTCTCTGCAACTTCACCTCGCATCGACACATAGAACAAATCTGCAACGACCTCTCTAGACATCCTGCGCCGCTCAGTGCTCGTAGGCTTACGTCTATGCTGGAAGACAGAACGGCTTGCTTGACGCTGCGCGCAATGTAGCTGGACGGTAAAAAATGGAAGACCACGTGTCTCAATCGCTGTTACCCCTCAGACATCCTAGCTCGCAGCCCAACACTAGACCCAAGAGTAGCCTAGGAACAAAACGGGTGCTCTTTTTGGTTTAAAGGGGCTTATAAGGGAACCTGAACCCCCAAAAAAAGGAATAAGGGCCTACTCTAGGTCCGAGAACACAAGGACAACCTCCGAATTCTACCACCTGTCACATCCCGCGCTCTAAACCCTTGTGCCCCAATCTGGGTTCTTGACTTACCATAATTGGGATCTACAGTTAATCGCATGGTTTCCTTGAATTTAACTCTTTAGCAAGAACCCAGCAATTCATAGCAGTCTTTCTCCAAACGGACTGACCACCCTCACACCGTGAGCCTCTCAGTGGACGGAATGTTGTGTTGGGTGTCTCCTACGTAATAGAGGGGCCTTCATAGTTAGAATAGGGTTTTGGGGCATGTTATACCATTATAATAAAGGGCCCCCCAAATCGTATAGGAGCCTGCAGTTTAGGTAATTGTATATTCGAAGGCCCCTATATTGCGTCTTGCAAGATGGGCAATCGACGAAGACTTGACGCATCCCAGTTTGGGGGTTTGGGATTTAAGGTTTACCTGGATCCCAGAGTATGTGGACTGACAGCATTCTGTAGATGCTGCGGAGCATTCTTACCTACTTTGAGGGAGTTAGGTAGCCTTTAAAGCAGCCCCACAACATGCAACCACTCTAATTTCTGATTGCAGCAGTGCTGAGCCAGCTTGTCGATTTAGCAAGCGACCTACGCGTCCATCTATCTGCTGAAGTTCCTTCCTTTTGCTATACGTAAATGCTTGAATAATGGGCATCATCCTGTGCTAGCCATTTGCAACCGCACAGAGCGATCCTGCAGTTCTGGCTTCTGTGACTCGCTGTTCTACCCTGATTCTAACCGTAAGGTCAAAGCCAGAAAGTTGGAATATGATTATCCTAACCCTTCTATGGTAAATTAGAGGGTATCCTACCATGAAACCATATTCCAACTTTCTGGAGATCCCTGTAACACATCTACAGCAAACACTGAGCCCTCAAAACATTAAACCTCTTGGCATGCACCGGGTGATCGGCTGCCTAAGTTCTGACACGGCTTGAAGCTCCCTGAAACCTCGAGCCAACAGTATCAAACTCTAAACCTTGAGCTCTAAACCCTACCAGGCCCCTTATCCCCTGTTTTTGGCTGAGGCCCAAAGAAACCCTTTCAGTAACCCTTCACCTGGACCCCAAAAGTACGCAGAATAATAGCCTTTGGGTCTAGGCAAGAGTCTCTGCTGAAAGCTCTATAGTCGATATACCTAGACGAGGTTCCTGAGTAGCCCCTTAATAACAAGGGTACCCTTGTTCCTTATATTGTTTTTTCAGAAGGAGGTTCAAAAACAAAAAGGGCAAAAGGGGACTACTCAGGAACCTAGTAGACCCTGAACCCCCTTAGATCCCTTATAGAACCCTTTAAGGAGCCCTTTAAAACCTAGTCATCCCTTATATATACATATATATAGAACCCTTAAAAGACACCCTAAACC
This sequence comes from Symbiodinium sp. CCMP2592, assembly GCA_905221615.1. Lineage (NCBI taxonomy): Eukaryota > Dinophyceae > Suessiales > Symbiodiniaceae > Symbiodinium > Symbiodinium sp. CCMP2592. The sequence goes on from CAJNDT010005974.1 coordinate 164,605, forward strand.
CTAAAACCCTCTTCAGTCCATTGGGTCCTTGATTGTCCCCCTTACGAAAAGCCCTAAGTGAACCCAAGAACCCAAAGCCCAGCGAGTACGTATCCTAAACCCCTAACTCTAAACCCTCAGCCTTGAAACCCTAAACCCTACATAAAGCCTAAAACCCTAAACCCTAAACCCAATCAGCCCTAAAACCTTGCAAACTAAACCCTAAAACCCTGTACACACCCTAAACCCGAACACCCCACACCCTGAAGAAGCACTAGACTCTACCTTAAGCCGGAATAACCTACCTTTTTAAGGACTTATATAAGGAAATCATAGTAAGGAACCCTAAAAAGGTAGGTTATTCCGGCTTAAGGTAGACCTCACGGAGGCCTGGCTTGATTGGTTGCGGCTTGCGGGCAGAGGACCCAACGACCTGGGCTAGCTGAGAGAGGGAGGACTTGGTCTAGGGGTTTATGGTTTAAGGCTTTCAGTTATGGTTGTAGAAACAGGGTCCCTTTAAAGGGATCCACAAGGGTTGCATTGGGGGTTTAGGGTTAAGGATTCGGTGTTTTGGCTTCTACCTAGAGGCGCATACCCTACCCCTTTTTTAAGGTACCTAATACTCTATATAGCAGATCCTAACCATAAAACTAGGTATCCTAAAAAAGGGGTAGGGTATGCGCCTCTAGGTATGATTTCCGCGCAGGGTTTAGGGCTGAGGATTCGGCATTGAGGCTTCAGGATTTCGGTGCTTTTAGGTTTGGGTTTAGGGTTTAGGTCTAGGCTTTAAGGTTTGGGTTTAGGGTTTAGGTCTAGGCTTTAAGGTTTGGGTTTAGGTCTAGGCTTTAAGGTTTGGGTTTAGGTCTAGGCTTTAAGGTTTGGGTTTAGGTCTAGGCTTTAAGGTTTGGGTTTAGGTCTAGGCTTTAAGGTTTGGGTTTAGGTCTAGGCTTTAAGGTTTAGGGTTTAGGTCTAGGCTTTAAGGTTTGGGTTTAGGTTTAGGTCTAGGCTTTAAGGTTTGGGTTTAGGTCTAGGCTTTAAGGTTTGGGTTTAGGTCTAGGCTTTAAGGTTTGGGTTTAGGTCTAGGCTTTAAGGTTTGGGTTTAGGTTTAGGCTTTAAGGTTTGGGTTTAGGGTTTAGGTCTAGGCTTTAAGGTTTGGGTTTAGGTCTAGGCTTTAAGGTTTGGGTTTAGGTCTAGGCTTTAAGGTTTGGGTTTAGGTCTAGGCTTTAAGGTTTGGGTTTAGGGTTTAGGTCTAGGCTTTAAGGTTTGGGTTTAGGTTTAGGTCTAGGCTTTAAGGTTTGGGTTTAGGTCTAGGCTTTAAGGTTTGGGTTTAGGTCTAGGCTTTAAGGTTTGGTCTAGGCTTTAAGGTTTGGGTTTAGGGTTTAGGCTTTAAGGTCTAGGCTTTAAGGTTTGGTCTAGGCTTTAGGTCTAGGCTTTAAGGTTTGGGTTTAGGTCTAGGCTTTAAGGTTTGGGTTTAGGTCTAGGCTTTAAGGTTTGGGTTTAGGGTTTAGGCTTTAAGGTTTGGGTTTAGGGTTTAGGTCTAGGCTTTAAGGTTTGGGTTTAGGTCTAGGCTTTAAGGTTTGGGTTTAGGTCTAGGCTTTAAGGTTTGGGTTTAGGTCTAGGCTTTAAGGTTTGGGTTTAGGTCTAGGCTTTAAGGTTTGGGTTTAGGGTTTAGGTCTAGGCTTTAAGGTTTGGGGTTTAGGAGTGGGGGTTTCAGGCTCAGGGGTTGGCAGGGCGAAACGGTGCAAAAAAAGGGAAGCCCTCTGCGCCGAAAACGTGTACCACGGTTGATGATATAAACCCTGCATTACCCATAATAAGGAATATACCATAATTCCCATAGTTTAGGGTCCGTATTAAGGTACTACAGGATTTATATCATCAACAGCAGAATTCGTAAAAGGCAGCAGGTGAGCCCTGCCCGAGCCACCAAAGCTGATTTTCTTGCTGGGGCTCTTTAAACTCTAGTTAGTACATAAGGTTTCAGAATAAGCAGGATGCCCAGTAACCTAGGAATAAAAAGGGCTTCGTTTTTGGTATTGGGTAACTTTATAATTAACCTAGGACTACCAAGAAGGGGAAGACGGGTAGTACTGGGCATCCTAGATGATAAGAACCCGCAACAAGTAGGTTGCGGTACAGTAGTTCGAGCTTCATCTTGACATCCCAAAACCCAAGCCCCCTTAAAAACGGCTGTATGCTTCCGTTCAGCTTCGATAAGCAAACCCCGCAGCAAGCAAGACATAACAACTGCTACAGGACGGCCCGGAACTGAATACTAGAACCGAAGAGTTCACTCAAGATGTCAAGGTCAGGGTTTTGGGCTTCGGTTAGGGCTCTTCGGGTCCAGGGTATAACTGGGCATTGTAAGACCCCTGGCTAAACATACAGTTATAGGCGCAGTTTCAGCAACGCCTTGGGTTTGAGTTTTGCTGTTTAGTCAATGCTTCAGAAAAGCTTTGAGGCTTCGCCCTTAACTGATCTCACCCATGGCCGGTGCAGACACCTTGAACTTTACATTTGTTTAGCATTTCTCGACTGCCCAGGCATGATTCGGGGTCAAGATGACCCGGTTTTCGGGCCAAAAAGCCTCGGAAGCTCGCGCAGATTGCTTGCGAACAGGGACCTCCATCGATAGAGCTGGGTTGATGGCGTACAATCAGGGCTACGTTGCTACAAAGACCTCATGCAGTTCTATAAACAGCTTGGCATGGACGGTAGACTGCCCCTAAACCCTAAACCCTGAGCTTTTCGGGTTGCTAGCTGTTTACACGATATGCTTTCAGAGAAACCTGCCTCCTGATTCCTGAACACATCATTGAGATGCAATCATTACCCTTATAAGGCTGTACAACAAGCTACATCCTGAAGGCTTCTATGACCAGAGAGTAGGAACATTCCCTCAACTGTATGAGGGAGTCTTTGTATCATTTCCGGATCCGCAAAAATTGTTCAAGTGGCTAGTTAAACCGTCTACCGATTTTTGGCTGCGAGCTCCTGCACTTTGTGCTTTGTGTGATCTGCCGCCATTCCCCCGGTTGAGGGGAGGGCGGGATGATGGCAAGATAGCCGCAATTCTGAGAGTAGCATACAGCGCGACTCGCTGACGATCTAAGCGGAGATTGTTCCTGAATACTGTAGGGTTCGAGATCTCAGGGCATCTCAATATGGGAAGCGTTGACGAAAAACACCCAGAATCACCCATACACTCTGCCCTTGACCTGGAGGGCAAACTTAAAAAAAGCGCATCAAGAAACACGATGCGAAATTTAGCTCTTTCCTCTAGACCTAAGAGTAACCAAGGAATAAAAAGGGTGCCCTTTTTGGGTTAAAGCGGGTTTATAAGGGAACCTAAACCCCCAAAAAGGGAATAAGGGCCTACTCTGGGTCCTAGTCCTACTGCACCTCAAGGTCAGTTCAAAGACCCGCAAGCCGTATCAGCAAGACGGGATTCCATTTACGGGACGGTTTGGGTTTAGGGTTTAGGGTTTATGGTTCCAATACCCCTTAATTAAGGAATACCTAAGGTTCCTTTAAGGGATGGTATGTCTCAACTCTAAGTTCGAAGTGCTCGAAACCTCACGCAATAATGCAGCAACCTGATTAAAGAAACCCTGGCCCATAAATCAAAACCCCGGGTTCTTCATCAGGCTCGTGCATTTACACTGCATTGGTTCATTGGCTAATACATAAAACAGGTGCTGAGTCGGAGGGGTTAGGTGCACCCAGAGTCTTTGGAAACCCTGCATCGGAACAACCACCGCATGCGTGCATTCCCAGCTGGTTGTCAGAGTAGGGCCCCAAAAAAGCACATAAGCAAAAATTAGGATAGGGATATCCCATATAAACCCCCTTAGAATGAAGCCCAATAAGGTATGGACATCCCCATATAATGCTTATGCTTATGTGCCTCTTTGGGTCCCGTACAGAGGGCCGATCACTCTGAAGAACTCCGGGAGCGGAAAATATTGGCTCCAGGGCCGTTCGGCCAGGTCGTCGATGCGGTTTGGGGAATAATCCTTGAATCGGAACCCTTAAGGGTTCCTTAAAGAGATCTATGAGGCTTCTATAAAGGGTTTAGGATTTAGAGTTTAGAGATTCCGAAAACAGGGGGTACCTGATTCTGGGGTGCTTATAATAAGGATCCTACTGTGCAGGGTACTACGTTAGGGTCCACTATTTTCGGAAACTCCCATTTAAGCCAACTTCACCCTACAAGGCTAGAAATGCCCGTGGACCCTCACAGGAAAACACTCTGGCACCCATGGTCTTCTCAAACAAAGCCTGAGGCCTTGTTCAAAGGTAAGCATCATGTGATTATCCTGAGAGCCTAACAAGACACATGCATGGGTAAGACTGAACCTTGCACAACTGCAAGTTGTGGGCCTTATAACAAAGGTAGTCGGGGTTCAACGCTTGAGGATGACTTACCTTGACCGTCCAATGTAGCTGCTCTACGCAGGATCCCAGAATCATGCACTCATGAACCGACGAACAAGTGCGGGTCTAGGTACAGTGCATGTTCACGCTTTGGATCAGGGTCTGCTTTCCGATAATTACTGAAAATGCCAAAGCCTTCGGATAGCCGACTCAGCGGCGAGTCTATGCTACAGGGATCAGGATTTCGTACCCTAAAGCCCTAAACCCTATCTAAACCCTAAACCTAAGGCCGTTTAGGGTCAATACCTACATGATAATACCCGAACAACATCCCTCCTGCTCTGCTCTGGCTTCAAAGATCCCCGAAGCCTCGTTGAGGAAGCCCAGTGAGCAGCTAAGGCTTAGTCTGTTTAGGGCTCAGGGTCTACAGGGAACTCCAGAAAGTTGGAATATGGTTTCAGGGTAGGATACCCTATAATTTACCATAAAGGGCTTAGGATAATCATATTCCAAGTTTCTGGCTTTTACCTTATAGGGTCTAGGGTCTAGGTTTCTCTAGGGTTTAGGATCTACCAGGACCCCCAAGTGCCCTTCAAGAGGACCCTTGTGGTCCTTCATAGTGGGTATTTAGGGTGTTAATTGGAGGGTAGGGTTCTAGGGTTTAGAGTCTTCAGGCTTGGGCTACTTGGTTTTGTGCAGGTCCTATGTCGCAACGCCGCCGTTTTGACCCCGGAGCTGGACACTCTCAGGCTCAGATCGAACGCTCTGGGGCTTTATGGTTGAAAGGGCCAACTTGTAGCCCCCAACCCTACGAACTAGTACGGGTATGAACCCTTAACTCTAGGGTCTAACCTTTGAAACTGGTAATAGGCATTCGGTGCTAGCGGCTTATATAGGGATACCAATGTCCAGAGCCCGAAAGGTGTTGGTTTCTCAGGGTCCGAGGTAAGGGCGAGTGAGTTTAGGGTTATGGGGGTTCGATAAGGCCAAGGGGTTCAGGCAATCAAGCTGTTGCATCAACTCGAAGACTACCTGAGTAAGTTGTGTCCGGGATCCATACGATTGTGCAGTGTTTCATGGGTTCGTGTACGTATATACTCGCGCCTTGAAGGGATTCCCATATAGGGGGTACTGCAAAGCCTAGGTCTATACTAGAAAGCTACGTCCTCAGCCCCAGCCCCTTATGATAATTGCTCCGATAAAGCCTTCGTGGTACCCTTCAATGAGCCCTTCAAGGCACCTTGGTTCTGGTGATATTCAACCGCAAAGGTCTGGTTTTGGAGGTTTAGTTCGGTGTGCTCATGGCATTTGCGAGCTATAGGGACAGAACTGCAGTTCCCTCAGTCTACGCCTTATTCGGGTTTAGGGTTTACCCGGACCCCAACCAACCTGCCTGGTCATGGTTCCTTATGGTCTCTTTATAAGTCTTCAAAAAGGCATGTTATCTGGGGTTAAGGTAGAGTCTAGCTTATTCTAAGGGCCGTAGCACTAAAGCTGAAAGAGGGTGGGCTAAGGAGATTTCATCACACAATCAACTCGCAAGGTGCGAGGTATCTGAGCCTTTGAACTAATGGGGATCACAAAAGAGCACATAAACACACAGACCAAGATAACATGTCTTCATAGAACTCTGTGGTCTTTGTAGGCCGTAATATTTTCCAAATATTTATATATATATATATATATATACACACACCGAGCCTAAACCCTAAACTCTGTAACCCTAAACCCAAAACTAAGGAGCCCAAACTAAAAGGCTCCCATGCAGGATCCGCTCGTTTACGTGCTGCTTTGGTACCTCAGCCCTCTTTGGCAAGCCTCGGCTTCTCCGGCTGTGCCAAGTCGTGCGGACTGCCTCCTGACACGATGATAGGCGGTTTAGGGTTTAGGGTTTAGGGCCTAAATCCCCAAAAGTAGGTAAAATAATGGCCCAGCACCTATAAACTGCCACTATTCTACATGCTTTTGGGGTCTGGGCAAGCTTTAAGTACAAAAACCCCAAACCCATGATGTACAAAGAAACCTGAGAAACCTATAGGTTTAGAAGGCAAAGCGGTGCATCATTCGAGACTCACCCAAAGCTTGGAACCAGCCCCTTACTGCAGGGGCTTTAATAGCCAGAACAGGCTTCCTTTAAAGGGTCCCCTTAGGGGGTTACTATAGCCCCAAGGATCCAAGTACCTACTACTTATATACTTTCAAAAATACTAACCTACATAATTAACTACTATCCTAAAGCCGAATGCCTAATTATTGGGTCCTTTGGACCCTTAGGGCAGGGCATACCATAAGGGCTTAGTAAAGACACGGGGCACATTTGACTAGTGTTTCGCGCTTCATTAATAGTAGACTTGTAATAAGGAGCCCGAAGGAATAATCTTGTTATTTAAGTAGGCTTGACTATTATGCAACCTGTCAGGCCAATACAGCTGCGAAAACTGCTCACATCTCCAGAGCTTGAGTCTGGAACCCGAAGCGCCAAAGCCTCTACGATTGATATTACTACTACTATGATCAAGGATGATCATAACAAAAAAAAACATAGCAACAAATCATAACTATATTAACAAAAGGATCAGAAAACACTCCGTGAGCTCCTCGAATCTTCGCCGCATCTCCCTCCCGGCGCCGGCCTGCTGATGTGGGTGCCTCAGGGCTCCAACCCTTTTCGGCTTTGGGTTTTGGAGCTTGTGGTTTCCAGGCTGGGTTGGGTTTAGGGTTTAGGGTTTAGGGTTTAGGATTTAGGGTTCAGGGTTTAGGGTTTAGGGTTATGAGAGCTGTCTCTGGTAAGTTAGACGGGGTTTCCGAATTGAAACTCTCAGTGGGTTGATCTGATATTGCCCGGCAGCCGCAACCAGCCGCACCTTCGGACCCTCAACTCCTAGAAGCCTTTCATTACCGAAGGGTTCTAAGTCCCGAAAAGCATATAGTAGTAGTTCCTACTACAGACACCCTATTTTCTACCATATAGGTACCCTAAACTCTGAACCAAAACCCTAAACCCCTATAGGTACTTAGGACCCTTTTTGGGGGGAGCCTTAGGCGCTTAGGGCCCTTCAAACTTCAAAAGCTCGCAAGTCCAAGTCCAAACCCCGCCCTGCCAAAGTCAGAACCTTCGACCTTACATCCTGGACCTTGAACCTTAAGGGTTTAGGGTTTAGGGGTTTGGGGCTTAGGGTTTAGGGTTTAGGGTTTTGGGGCTTAGGGTTTAGGGTTTAGGGTTTTGGGGGCTTAGGGTTTAGGGTTTAGGGTTTTGGGGCTTAGGGCTTAGGGTTTAGGGTTTACTTAAACCCAGGTTTAGGGCTTCAGGAGCTTTGGGGCTCGAGGGTGCTAGGATATGTTAAGGTTTACAGGTTTAAGCCCTGTCTAAATCAGCAAAGACGGTTAAGGGTTTAGGGTTTAGGGTTTAGGGTTGGTTTAGGGTTTAGGGTTTAGGGTTTAGGCCTGTCTAAATCAGCAAAGTGGGTGAATCGCCCTACACATATACAAAGCTACGAGTCTACCTTGGGTCCAAGTCCAAGTAAAGCCTGTGACAACAAGTTTGGCCACTGGACAAAACTTCGAGACGGCCGCCAAAGAAGTTTTAAGACCTACCCTAAACCCGAAACCCTAACCTCTTGTCGGTCTTCAATGTAACCATTGGATCTGAAGAAGGGCCACAGAAGAGTCGAAAACACGAAAGGATATCTTCTTGGCCTTAATTAAGACAGCTCTCGATTCTCATGGAAGAATCGTGTTGCAGCTCAAGGGTTCTGGCGTGTGGGATCTTCAAGCTTTGTGAGTTTAGGGTTTACTTGTGTGGGTTGAGAGTCAGGGCTTGTAGCCCCAAGTGTCTAGTGACCTAACAATTAGGTACTTGGCTTTACGGTAGTAGTTTCGTAGGTTCGTCTTTGCGAGAATACCATGATTCTTAGATACATGGACCCTTAGGGCAATAGGGCCTAGGGTTTAAGTCTATGCTTGGACGCTTAGTGTAGGGCTTACAGGGTTTATATGGTTTAGGGCATAGACCTAAGCCTAAACCCTCCAAGCTCTCCCCACTGACAATGCCAGCCGAGGGGCCTTTCTCGAAGAGCGCCCGGGCCTCACAGAGCACAACTTCGATAGCAAATTTGAAAACTTTAAACTTGTCGGCCTTATTTCTTTGGTCTGTCTTCGAAAGCTTGAACTTGTTGGGCCCGCTAATTGAAGAAGAGAGCACAACTTACAGCATAACTTAATGAAGCAAGCCCGCTCCATTCCATAGGACTTCTCCCAAACCCTCACACCCTAAACCCCAAACCGTGAAACCATAAACCCTAAAGCCTTCTTAACAACTCGAACCTCAAACTGCAGTGCATCCCAGACCTTTTAGCACCAAGAGCCAGTAACCCTCAAACCAAGCTTCAAGTCTCATGGATATCTGGGTTTGGGCTGCAAGTGTTAATGTGGGTTTAGGTATAAAATTGGGTTTACGTCTTAAGATTTTGGGTGTGTGAGTTAGACTTTCGGGGGTCCGGTGCAGGGTTGGCAGTGTAGGTATTGCAAGCCGGTCATACGATTGCATAGGAGTGAGAGCTCCTAGCAACGCTTGGCTGAGGTGTGTCGTAGATCATAGTCCCCTAGGAAGTACAGCTTTGCTGAGCTTGCTGCCAAAAATGTGAGATCGAACAGTCGAACAGCAAAAACATGTCATAAATCCGTGCACATAAGTATACTTGTATTTTAGGAAGGCGAACTACTACAAGTGCGGCGATCAGCACTTGCTGGCAATGTACTCAACCTACAACTTGTAAACTGCCCTACCAGGTTATGACCCGATAGCTATGGGGTAAAAACCCCTCAACCTAGAATTTGGAAAGCACAAGGACCCTGAGGGTAAGTACCGTGAGCCTCAAAGTATCCTTGACATGAACCCAGAAGCTCCATGTACCCTTGTAGTAGATACTTAAAGCCCCAAAGTAGTCCCTATATAGCTACTCTTGTACGAAGGATCCAGCTATTCAAGGTCGACCTTTCGACGGTATACTCTGATAGGGCCCCCAAAAAAGCACATAAGCAAGAATGGCTATACTACTCTCTGAGGCCTAAGTATCTAGTATAAGGGTACATGGAGCCTTAGGGGAAGCTCTCCACACCGAGATCGCCTGGTCGCTGGTGGCGCCGACGGGCTCCGCGGTAACGGACGAGGTGTCTGCATCGCCAGGTGCAGCTAAGGACTTAGGTTTCCCTGCCGGTGTAGACTGTGTAACATGTACCATATACCTGGACCCCCGAAAGTATGCAGAATAATAGCCTTGTATAATTTTTGGGCCATTATTTTCCCTACTTTTGAGGGTCTAGGTAGGACCTTTTCATTAGTGTTCAGGGCTTGAGATCTATAGAGAGCAGGGCTCCCCACAGCCTAGACATGCAAGGCCAAATGATGCAGCGATTCAGAGGCGTTGGTGTGCAGTAGTCTTCATTGTACCCCAAAGGGTCCTAGGCACTGTTATGGGGGATACTTCCCCAAATCATATTTATAATTCCTACTATAGAAACCCTATATTCTACTGTAAAGGTACTTTGGACCCTTAGGGTACAGAAACACCTCGGCACTGGGATGGAGGTGGTGAGGCAATAGTGGAGGTGGAATCGCCTTTTATCACAACCATCCCACAGCACCCAAAACTTTGACGGTGAAGGCCAAGGCGGAAACAAAGACTCATCTTTGCGATCCTTGCAAGGAAAATGGGACGAATTGTCGCAATAGCAAACGAGGGGTGCCGGAAAAAATCAGCCTGAAAGGTAGGGGAGTTTTAGCAAGGACCCCGCACCAAGGTACCCCTACATTGCCAAACACTCACATCCTAAAACCTAAACCCTTAAATCAGAACCCTAACCCTAAAACTTAAGCCCCAAACCCACAAGAAACTGGATATCTTTGTCACGACCAGCTCTTACAACCCAACCCCAAGCCCTTCACTGCACAACTTCCACTTTTTAACCTCAGCCCAGACTAAACCCTAAACCCTATACCGTATAAACCCTATAAAACCCAAAACCCCGAAACCCCCTAAACCCTAAACCCTAAACCCCCTGAGCTCTACGCCCTAAACTGTTAAGGCCAAACGAAGCGCTGCCTCCTCCGCGCGCAGAGACTCTTGGAGCAGCAAGGGCCGAGCCGCCTTTGGGGCGTTCGGCGAAATAACCACGGGTTTCTTTGAAGGTTTCTTTAAAGGTTCCTTTATAAGGGTTCCTTTAAGGGTTCCTTTCAGGGTTTCTTTAAAGGTTCCTTTAAAAGCTCTTTTAAGGGTTCCTTTAAGGGTTCCTTTAAGGGTTTTTCTTCTAAGGCTTCCTTTAAGGGTTCCCTAAAGCCTTCCTTTAAGGGTACCCTTAAGGGTTCCGTTGAGGGTTCCTTTGGGCAGCTTCAACAAGGGCTTAGGGTTTTAGGGACTCTGGGTTCCTTGAAGGGTTGCTATATAAGGTTCCTTTCCCTAGGCATCTAAGGACTCAAATATCAAGGCTTTTGGGCCCAAAGACCAGACTGTATAAGGCTTTTGGGCTATTTTGATGCCGAGGGTTTTTTGGGTGGCTATGAAACTTACTATAAATTAAGGGTTCAGGGTAATGGTAGGGGTCATGAATCCTAATGCCCCAAACCCTGAATTGAATTCAGGCCCTTGTATTGAGTACCCTAACCCACCAAAACCTACTTTTTTGGCAGGTTCCGATTCTAAATCCTAGTATGAATAGGTAGGGTTACGCACCGATTCACGGCCTTGGGCGTGGCCCGCGGCCGCTGGAGCGAGCGCGGGCGCTGGGCGGCCTTCGCGTCGCGCGCCGGGGCGGCGCCCTTTGGTCAAGCAAGGCTTCATGAATCCAGGGTTTAGATTGCAGGATTTGGGGTTGAGGGCTTAAGTTTCGGGACCAGGGTTTCATAAGGGTTTATCAGCTTCGCTTTGGTAGATCTTCATTATATTCTGGGCTTGCAAGCTTTAGTGGCTCAAAGGCTTCTGTGGCAGCCTTCCAGGGCCTTTTCGGGTTTCGACGGTCCATGGAATGCTCCTCAACTTACCAGGACTGAGGTTTTAAGGCTTCGGCGTGTAAGACGTAGGGCTGTAATAGAGCCTCCGGGTTCAGGACCACTCAAGGCATAAGTAGAGTTGTCCCAAACCTGAGTCCAAAAGACAGAGCCCGAATTCATAGTCAATAGCATCTATCTCGTGACCCCCCAAAGCCTGCCAAAATGCTGACGCATTTTTCCTGAAACTGTCAATCTATGTCTGCGGCAGGGTTTGCTCCCCGACTAAGCTTTCCAAGACCTGCCGGAAACACTGCGTGAACTCATGGAGAGCAGATGTTGAACAACATTGGCAAAATACGCTTAGAAACCCCGCAGTGAGCCCTCATTACCTCGTAAGGCCTATGCAACCCACGATCGATCAAAACCCAATAGATGGACCCGGGTGATGCCTTCAGTGCCGTCCTAAGAGGATGGCGTTGTGGCCTGCAGATCTGGGTCACGATCTCCTGGAGATGCACGATGCATCGGGCATTGGGGAGGAGGGGGGAGGGGTCTAGGGTGTAGGAATTCAAGGTTTTGGGGTGCGTTGAGGGCTTGGGTGTCGATTTGAGGTCTTCTGGTCCTTGCTTGGACCACGGCTCTTCGACCTCGCACGTGGCAAGGCCCGGGCGCTCTTCGCTCGGCGGGCGGAATCCAGCCTGCTTAAATGGGTCTCATAGGGATTTATGAGTGTCATTCATGTTTTGATAGGGGTTGCACATGGTTTTGTAGAGGTTTCATAAGGGTTTTGCGCGCGTTCATGAGGGTTTTGAGGATTGGCCCCAAAAGTTTTGTAACGTGGTACACCAGTGTTGCCAAGGTCTTATGGGGATTTTCAAGGGCAACCTTTTCTTCAGGGTTAAAAGGGGCTCGAAAAGGTCCTACAAGGGTTCTAGAATGTTTTGTTCACAAGGACCTCACAAGGGATGTATACGGTCTTCTTGTATGGGCTCGAAAAGGATGTTACGAGTGTTTTTCTGATGAACTACGTATAGTCTGCGTTGTAGCTCTGCGTTTTGGTTAGCCAATATCTATGGTTAGGATCCTATACCCCGAGTTTGATTAAGCAAAACAGAATCTACAATGGAGACGAGAGGTGGGCTCCGGGTTCCTGCAACAAGTAGATTCCTAAAGCCCCTCAAAAAAGGCACCCTTGTTCCTACTTTTCATGATAGAAATCTTGCATTACCCAGAATAAGGAATATACCGTTATTTCCATAGTTTAGGATCTTAATAAGGTAGTGCAGGATTTATGTCATCAGCCGTACTTTTCGGCTTTAGTAAGGAGACCCCAGGCTGAAATCTTCCGCCTTTGTCGCTCCCGTCGCTCCGAGCCTTAAAGAGATGCTGTGTCTCCAACTCCCCGCAGACTCCAATAGCCCTTGAGTCAGGAATCTACCGAAAAATATCATAGGATCCCAAATACGATTTAAGGAGCAGCATTCCCTGGGATTGCCACGCCTGCGGGCCGACTCCTGCAGTGGGCGGATGTGTCTCAGACCCTAATGCTCCATGTGCCTATAGGGTTCCTTCAAGCATTCCTTCAAAGTTAAGAGCTCCTTTAACGGTTGTATAGCAATTAGGGCGGAAGCCGTTTAAAGCTCTATGCACCTACATAGTATATACTTAGGCCTTAGAACGGCTCCTATACAGGCACCTCAAGGCCTAAGTAACCTAAGTATATACTATATGGGTAGCTATCAAAATGATGGTCCCTTTTTGGGTCCCTAATATACTTGTATTTAGGGTACCCAAAAAGGGGACCCTCATGTTGATAATCCCTAAACCCTAAACCCCAAACCCCTAATCCCCCTATTTAGGGTTACCCAAAAAGGGGACCCCAATTTCGATAACTACCCATATAGGCACATGGGGCCCTAGGGAGTCGATGTGCAGGGGGCTTCGAAACCCGAAGGCTCCATGTACCCTTATAGTAGATACTTAAGCCCCAAAGTAGTCCTAATATAGCTACTTTGAGGCCTAAGTATCTACTATAAGGGTACATGGAGCCTTCGGGAAAGCAGGCTAGGATAGCAGGGGCATGGCTTTTAGAAGGACGGTGAAGTTAGCTGTAGTTTATAGGGGTTGAGGGATGGTTGCTCCTTTGAAAAAGGATAGAGGATCACCCTGACTTCGATTCGTCATAACGTGCTCTGTGACATCCAAAATCCCTCCCAAACCACCTACTTGGAGGGTCGGGGGACTTAGCAACTGGTTATTTTAGGGACTTATAATAGTACCATAACCCCAATTAGGGTCCCTTTTAGGGTACTCATAAGTCTACTTACTACCTACTTACTAAGTCCCCCGAATCGACAAGTTGTGACTCGGAAGGCGCTGCATCCTGAAACAACGATCCCAAAGAAACACAAATTTGGGGTCAAGACAACCCGACGTGAGACAAAAACCTCAATGTCCTCCATTGCTAAAAATCTGTCGGGAGCGTGAACCTTAAAGTGTGATGTACCGAACGAGGTTAGCCGTTGATCCCCAACTGTCATGCTCAGAGCGATGGCGAGGGCTGAAACTGCTGTCGATGATGATGATGATGATGATGATGATGCTGATAATGAGGATGATGATCATGCTGATTGATGATAATGTCGATGATGATGATGATAATGATGATGATGGTGACGATGGAGATGATGGTAGTGATGACTATGATGATAACGATCATGATGCTGATGATGATGGTGATGATGACGACAGTGTTGCTGTGACTGTGACTGGTAGTGACCGGTAGTCTTGTCGCCGCGGGGGTTCACATGGTAGGACTGCAACCACCTGGCGAACTAGTTCCACGAGCGAGTGGTGTAGTCTTTGCGTGGCTTCAGAAGAACACCGTTCAATCGCCGGTGGTCATGCTCAAGGCTTCACGGATGAACCCATGTTACCCCCGACCCTGACACGCCAAAGGGCCTGCAATGCGTACTACTTCTTAGACACCCTAGCATCGGCGTAAGTACAAGAACCCTAGGCCCTAAAGCCCTAACCCTAAGGGTCCAAGTACCCAGATAGTATATACTTTGGACCTAAAGTAGTCCCTACATAGGTACTTCGGGGCCAAAGTAATATACAATTTGGGTACATGGACACTGAAACCCGAAACCTGCCCTTAAAGGAACCCTCAAAGAATCCCTATTTGGGTACATGGATCCTTAGGGTAACCGCCTGAATTTGGACGCTTTGATGGCTTCTTCTGCACCAGACATGGCTCACCTGCCTTCGGCAGGTCGGCAAAGCAACGGAGAGAGCATCTTGCTACGCTTCAGCGTTTAGGGTAGGGTTCAAGGGTTTCGGGGTTTCTAGGGATGTTGAAGGCATACCTAAACCCCTAAAAGTAGGTGGAATAGTGGCCCAACAACTATGAAAAGCTATTGTTCTGCATACCGTGGGAGTCCAGGCGGGACTTAAGATCCGCTCAGAAGACGTCACCGTCAAGCCAGCGCTGATGAACGGTCAGCTTGAAGCGGCAGTGGTCGTGGCTACCTAAACCCCCCAAAAGTAAGTGAAGATAACGGCCCATCCATAGGTAAAATGATGGTCCCAAACCAAAAAGGCAATTCTTCTGCATACTGTTTCGGCCCAGTTACCGATATCTGCCAGCATCCTTGCCGTTTTGCCGTCCTTGTTCACCACATCTATGTCACCTTACGCCAGCTTCGCGTTTTCGGGTTGTGGAGTCTTCGTGCTCCGTGTGTTTGAAGGGCTTTTGGGTTTTAGGGCTTACCTTAACCCTGAAGAACGTACGTTTTTAGGGTTCCCTATCATGATTTCCTTATATAAGTCCTTAAAAAGGTAGGTTCTTCAGGGTTAAGGTAGGTTTTGAATCTAGGGTTTAGGAACTTAGCGCCACCTGCAGAGTCTTGTGCTCGTTTGAGAAATTTCTAAGGGTTTAGGGTTTAGGGTTTGGGGTTTAGGGTTTAGGGTTTAGGGTTTAGGGCACACCTGTGGCTTTTCGAGGGTACAAGGGTACCGTTTGTAACCGAGTCACAGCTGGTAGACCCTAAACCCGTTTAAACAAACCTTTGAGGGTTCTATGATAGAGTTCGACAACAGGGTTCTACAATAGGGATCTCATAAAATAAAAGAGTTCCTTTTAAAGGAAATTCTAACTACAGTATACACGCCCCTCTCGCAACCGAGTCACAGCCAGCCTCTAAAAGTTCATGCAGAACTTTTCCATGGCCGTGCATAGCCTGGCTTTTGAGGGTTTAGGGTTCAGGGGCGACCTATAGTCTCCATTGTGGCTCCTTTTTTGGTTAACCAAGATCCCTATTATAGGATCCTAACCATAAAACTGGGTAACCAAAAAAAGGAACTACAATGGAGACTCTAGGTACATTATTATAGTACCCTTATAGATCCCCTTATACTAGCCCTTATAGACCCCTTTAAAGGAACCCTACAAAAAGGCCCAGGGTACTACAATGGAGACTCTAGGGAGCATGGGGACAGAAAAAGAAAGGAAGCGGGGTAAGAATTCAGCGTCGGGCTGTAACTGGGCATAGGGTTTAGGGGTTTAGGGGTTTAGGGGTTAGGGGTTTAGGGGTTTAGGGTTTAGGGTTTAGGGTTTAGGAGTTTAGGGTTTAGGGTTTAGGGTCGTTCACGAAGTCTACGGTTATGCTAGATTGCTACGTTGTTGCTATATGGGCACCAGAGGAGAAAGAAGCTGCTCCAATAGAACATTGCAGAGCCCGGTAGCTGCCATCATGAGCGCCGTGTTGCCGTCTCGATTCCTCGCTTCCTTGTTGCATCCAGCCTCTAATAGCAGCTTGACGATCTCCTGGGTTCCGTGGAGGGTTCTTTTCAGGACATAGCACACTAAATAAAACTCACCCCTGCTACTATTTTGGTACCTTGAACTAGGCTCTGTAGCATGAGACCAGTCTCAGTGCAGCCGCTATGGGACGCTCCAATGAGCGGCGAGATGTCATCCTGCGTGGCCAGATCCACGTTGCAACCCCAGTCCAGCCTGGTGTTTTTTTTCCCAAAGGCTCCATGTACCCTTATAGTAGATACTTAAGCCCCAAAGTAGTCCCTATATAGGTACTCTAAGGCCTAAGTATCTACTATAAGGGTACATGGAGCCTTAGGGTTTGTGTTGAGGAACTCCAGTTAAACCCAAAAGCTCCATGCAGCGATATAGGCCTTAAAGTAGCTATATATAAGGACCCCTTTAAGGCGTAAGTACCGACGCACATGGAGGCTTAGGGTAAGTTACCATGGAACGGGATCCTCCGAGGCTTCTAGAAGGGTCCTATGAGGATTTGAAGGGTTCAGGGATTAAGTTACCATAGCCTGGGTCTTGTTAAGGAACTTCGTTAAGTTTGCTGGGGATCTCTTTAAGTTACCAAGATAGGGCCTATCTTGGTAACTTAAAGAGATCCCCAGCAAACTTAACAAAGTTCCTTAACAATAGGGATCTATGATAAACTGTGCGAGTTCCTTACATACATTAACTGCAAGAAGTAGTAGTAGTAGTCGTCGTCGTCGTCGTCGTCGTCGTCGTCGTCGTCGTAGTCGTAGTCGTAGTCGTAGTGGTAGTGGTAGTGCTAGTGGTAGTGGTAGTGGTAGTGGTAGTGGTAGTAGTAGTGGTAGCAGTAGTAGTAGTAGTAGTAGTAGTAGTAGTAGTAGTAGTAGTAGTAGTAGTAGTAGTAGTAGTAGTAGTAGTAGTAGTATTAGTAGGAGGAGGAGGAGTAGTAGTAGTAGTAGTAGTAGTAGTAGTAGTCGTAGTCGTAGTCGTAGTCGTAGTCGTAGTAGGAGTAGGAGTAGGAGTAGGAGTAGGAGTAGTAGTAGTAGTAGTAGTGGTGGTGGTAGTAGTAGTAGTAGTAGTAGTAGTAGTAGTAGTAGTAGTAGTAGTAGTACGGTTATGATTAGTTGGTACTGTTTTGTTGTCATTTTCATTAGTATGGTTATTGTTATTGTTACATTTTCCCCTGGTTGAATTTTTTAAGTTTCTAACAGAAGCCCAGCAGCAGCAGCTGCACAACCTCGAGGTACCCGAGTCGAGCTGCGATGATCAGAGCGGTGAACCCGTCATAGTTTTGTCGATCCTTGTGTCACGAGCCGTAAACCCTAATCCCTAAACCCCCAAATCCGAAAGCCCCAAACCCTAAACCCCAAACCCTAAACCCCAAACCCCAACCCCTAAACCCCTAAACCCCAAACCCTAAACCCCGTTTAGGGTTTGGGGTTTAGGAGATTAGGGGTTTAGGAGATTAGGGGTTTAGGGGTTTGGGGTTTAGGGTTTGCGGTTTAGGGGGTTTAGGGGGTTTAGGAGATTAGGGCTTAGGGATTTACGGTTTTGGGTTTTGGGTTTAAGGGCCCTTACGTCCTAAAATCGGTTCCGTTTTTTTGTTTAACGGTTTCGGGCTTAGAGCTTAGGGTATTTCCGGTGTTGGGTTTGTAGAAGCATACACGTCCAAAGCCAGGAACCCCAAACCCTAAGGGCAAAGCCGCTTTAACTTACCCTTGGTTAGTAGGGAATGGAGAAATGGGATACAATTATGATTACTATTACTACAATTCTTCCGTTCCATACTAACCACAGGTACGTTAAGAGACCCCGGTCCTTGTTGGCCCCAGCCTCCAGCAAGATACCTTGCTTCCAAGGGTAAAAGGAGGGACCCTTAATGGGGACCCCTAACCTATAAGGGGCTATATAATGGATATATAATAGCTATATTAAGGGTATATTCCTAGGGGTCCTTATTAAGAGTCCCTCCTGTTACAGTCATCTAAGGTAAGTAAAGGCTTGCCTTCGGGCTTAAGGCTCTTATATGGGGCTTTGGTGTGGGATTTATTGTTTAGCGCAGGGTGTGGGAGCGTCGGGTTTAGTGTTTGGGGTTCGGGATTTTAGGGTTTCCTAAACCTTTCGGGTTTATGTTTTAGGCATGACACTGTCCCGAAGGATCCTCGAACTGTAAGCCTCCTAAGCCCCATGCCCCAATCCTGAAGCCGAAACAGTCAAAGGCTACCTTGTCTAGGACCAATTTAATTGACGAGCTCATAATTCTCAAGCCTCAAAAAAGCTTTAGCTTTCAGTGCCATAAGGGCGAATGCTATCCCAGAAAAGGCAAAGTACACTAAACCCGAAACCCTAAACCCCTAAGTCCAAAGCCCTAGACCATCCTAAATGCCTAAAACCTTTCCTTTGAATCCAAAAGCCCGGATCCTATACCACCTTAGAACCATTAAAAAAAGCAATAATCTGTCTAATGTTCTCTTGGGTTTTATATGAACAAAAACAAAAATAATTCCTAAGGAGACTACAGGGTGTACCATCAAGATGCGCATGGAGACTTCTTGGCCTTGAGCTGCAGCTGTCAGCAAAGGCGTGCTGTCGTGATTCTGACCCACTTCAGGGTCAGCGCCTTTCCTTACTTGTCAAGTTTGGGGTCTAGGAGTGCTTACTTGGAGGGTCGGGGGACTTAGAAAGTAGGTAGTAAGTAGACTTATAAGTACCCTAATAGGGACCCTAATTGGGGTTATGGTACTTATAAGTCCCTAAAATAACCAGTTACTAAGTCCCCCGACCCTCCAAGTAGGGTTTAGGTTAAGACCTCTAGGGAAAAGTGAGGGTTTAGGTAAACCCTAAACCCAAAACCCTAACGAGTTTGGGGTTTGGAAAGTGGACTAAATAGGGACCACATGTCGTCGTAGTCATGCAAAGTACTCCAAAGCCCTAAACCCCAAACTGTGAACCCTAAACGCAGCCAACCCTAAGCCGCAACCCCTGAGCAGTAAAGCCCAGAGAATCTACCTCGAATGTAAGCTCAAACTGACGGACACTCCTAACTTTCACCCTCTCAAGCGCCATAACGGTCTGTGTTAGATGTTGCCCAGAGGGTCCATATACACGACCATTTTTGGAATTAGGCTCCCCAAACCATAACAGGGATGGTCTTTCGGTACTTAGTTCCATAAGGGTAGTGTGTATGGACCCTCTGGGTTAACAGATCAGTCAGTCATAGCAATCTGAACGCTAGGGCTCCATGAATACCTAGAAACCCAACAGAAACCACTAAGCCCCAGGCCCTAGCAGCACACGATGACAACCCCCAAGAAAAACCTAAACCCTAATCTACAAACACAATGAACACCTAGAAAAATCCTTTACCACTCGTTAAAACCCTAAGAAATGGAACCCTAAAAGGATCCGTTACAGGACTCCTTAAAGGAACCCTTACATCCTTAACAAAAGCTGCAGGGTTTCTCCAGAAGCAACCGGACCAGGTCCAGGAAACCCCGGCTTGCTGCGATAATCAGCGCGGTGATGCGAATTTTGTTGCCTCTGGACATTCCATTGAGGTACGTATGTTTTTCTCTTTCTTTGGGGGTTTGGCGTGTAGGGTTTAGGGTTTGGGCGTCAGGTTTAAGTTTAAATGTTCTATAGCGGGACCTGGTCAGGTTATATGCATCACGGGAATCATGGTAGACGGGTTGAACCATAGAGGTGCTACAAGGGTGTGAGCAGGGTGCTACGAGGGCTCTATGAGGCTAAGGTGCTCGGGTGTATATACGCCGGACCGAATTTGATATGGTGTGTCGTGCTTGGCTGCTTGCGTTGTTTGTGTCGGTTTTAGGGTTTGGAGAACTAGGACTCGTCGGGCCCAGGCTTCTGTTTCCCTAAAGGTCCATGTGCCCAAATAGTATATAGCTTGGCCCCAGTGTACCTACATAGGGACGACTTTAAGGCCAAAGTGTATACTGTTTGGGCACATGGACCGTTAGGGTTTGGGAGATCCTAGTACTTTTACGTTTTGCAATCTCCGATACCCCTGCATCCGTCTAACTCCAGGCCCGGACTAATCTTTGCCTGTCTAGCCCGTGAGCTTCAATGCGGCACCCTGACCCAACAAGCTTAACCCAAAAAGTTCCAAACCATCTTATTTGTTACTTCAAACCTAAATGCCAAACTCTAAACCCCTGCCCGTGGGCGCCCAGCCGCCCCATTTGGGAGAAACCTAAACCCTAAACCCTAAACTCCAAATCCTGAACCCTCAACCCCAAACCCTTTAAACCACAAACTTCCCAAACCCTCAACCCTAAACCCTACGACCCTAAACCCTATACCCCAAACCTTAAACCCTAACCTAAACCCCTCCCCACCCTCCCAACCTGCGTTCGGGTCTGCACCAGCTTCCAGGAGCAACTGTGCAACCTCAGGAGCTGATGGGAGGCCAAAAGGGGTCCAGAGCTTCGGACTCATCTAGGGATTACTAGACCCAAGAGTAGCCTAGGAATAAAAAGGGTGCCCTTTTTGGTTTAAAGGGAGTTATAAGGGAACCTGGACCCTTAAAAAAGGGAATAAGGGCCTACTCTAGGTCCTAGTAAAAGGTTTAGGAGGTTTGGGATCGAGGGTTCAGGGTTTATAGGGCTTAGGACTTATATAGGGCTTATACTTAACAGGATCATGGGACTTAGTAACCCGGGTTATAAGTAAGGTAACTATACTTATAACTACGTATGACCCCAATTAAGGGACTTATAGCCTTACTTACTAAGTCCCATGATCCTCCATGTAAGGCTTAGGAGGTTTGGGATTTAGGGTTTAGGGTGTATTAAGGGTTTAGGGTTTAGGGTTAAGATTCTTGGGGTAGGGATTTCTTAATATGAACCCTACTATGGGAACCTAATCCCTACTAAACCCCGATAGGCTAAAACCCCTTTTGGCCTCCTATGATGACTTCCCAAGCCCGAAAGAGGTTTAGGGTTTAGGTTTTATACGGGGGTTACAAGGTTTAGGGTTTAGGATTTATACAGTAAGATGTATATAAGGGTTAGAAGGTTTAGGGTTTATCATGGTAGCATTATATAAACTGGTTAAACCCCAAAAGGTCAAAGGTTACCTGCTCAGCTGCCAAGCAACTTCAAAGCGATTCCGATCGGCAGCTTTCAGCAGTGGCCTGGCGTCTGGAGATTGCGCAGATTTTGTGCAAGGGCTTTGGGGTTCGGTGTTTTTGTTTAGTTTTGTTTAGGGTTTATAAGGGTTTCCTGGACCCTCAACCCCAAGCCCTCGATGCCTAAAACCTATAACCCCTTAGAACCATAATAAAAGTCGTATGATTAATGTTCTCTTGGGCTTTTATATGAACAAAAATAAAAAAATCCTAGGGAGACTTTAGAAACTAAGTCTTCGACCCCGAGCAAAAGCCGCCTGAGGCCTGTAGCGTCTCCCAGGTCTGGATCTTGAGGTAGCTGCAGCATGGACTCGACCTCGCAGCCCCTAAGGGTTGACGGTTTAGGGATTGGGGTTTAGGCCGTTTAGGGTTTAGGGTTTAGGGTTTCGGGTAAGCTCTTGAATTGTCCACCCAAACCCCAAAACCTGTACCCTTAAGAACTCTCAACCCTGAACCCGCAACCCCAATCCCTACTACTCCCCCCAGGCAAAGGCCCTTTTCCCGCTATCTCCGGCTGCTTAAAACCTACAGCCGAGAATCCTACCCAAGAATGTCTAGGATACCCAGTAACCTAAGAATAAAAAGGCCTCTCTTTTTGGTATTGGGCAACTTTATAAGGAACCTAGGACGACAAAAAGGGAATAAGGGTACTACTGGGCATCCTAGATGTCGGTATTGGATACTTTACACCCTCAAGGAGAGCGTTCACAAAACCCATATCTATTAAGGTGTATTCCACAATGGCAGTAATGGCTGCTGGGCTCTTTGAGGAAGAGACATGAGATCTGCAGGGTCGAGAGGCTTAAGCCCTTGTTGACTCTGGTTTCAAGCGATGAGTACGCCTCAGATCAAACATGATTAAACCCTGAACCCTAAACCCTGTAAACCCTGAACCATATGGGAGTTTCCGAAAATGAGGGGTACCTTATATACTATCTTAGGGTCCCCAATCTTCGGAAATTCTCATATAGACCTGAAGACGCCTAAAAACCCCCAAAGGTCCTGAAAACCCCAACATCCCTTGCCTTACACATACTAACCACATCTAAACACCCTGGTGACCCTAAAACGCTTCAAAACCCTTTTAACAGAGTGCTAAACCCTAAAACTCCCTAAAAGATCCAACACCACAAGCCTTCAACAAACAACATCAAGCCCGGGTAAGCGCCGAAGAAACTCAACACAAAAAAAGCACCGACACCATCCCACCTGAGCAATCGAGCCCTTCTCGCACGCTGCCAGGAGTGCTTGAACTTGCTCTTCTGAAACCTCGGAGTAGGGTCAAGGGTTAGATTTCAGGGTTTAGGGCTTAAGGTTTGAGGCTTAGGATTTAGGGATAGTTCGGGCTTGGGACTTAGACTTAGGGTGATAGGGTTTTGGATAGGTTTTATTTATACTGGAAATTAGCGTCTCTAGCATGCAGGGTCTCAAGGGTTTTAGGTGTCTCGGGCTTGTAGAAGGGATCCCCTTGAAAAAATAGCTCTGTCTTGGTTCCCACTACTTATGGGACTGAGTAGCTAAGGTTATGAGCATGGCAACTGTACCTATAAGTACTTAAAACTCGAAAAAAGGTACGGATATCCCTAGACCCCCAACTACCGTCTACTAGAGCCCAAATACCCACTAGTGAGGACCATAAGGGCTCTATTAAAGAGCACTTGGGGGGGGCGCTGGAACCTTAAACCCTGAACCCTAAACCATAAACCCTGAACTCCATAGATCTTGAATCCGAAACCTCAAACCTTAAACCCTAAACCCTTGCTAAACCCGAAACCCTTCCAAGTAAGCATTTTTTTTGCTTGTGGGAGCCTCGCGGAAGCTCAGCAGAAGGAGCTCAAGGTCCAGAGGGGCGTCCAGCCTAGGGTTTTTCAAAGGGGAAAAGGAGGGACCCATAATGGGGACCCCTACCCTATAATGGGCTATATCATGGGTATATAATAGCTATACTAAGGGTATATACCTAGGGGTCCTTATTAAGGGTCCCTCCTTTTACCCTTGGAGTTTTGGGTTGGCTAGGTGTCGATTGCAACAGTCCCCAAAACTATTCATATTTATGGCTCTATATGAAACAATATAGAGTTAAAGGAAAAAACATCCCAAATCGATACCTACTTTAGGCTTTGAAGTCCCAAAGATTGGGGTTCCTTTTGGGGCTCCCTCCAGGGCTCCTTTGAGGGAGCCTTTTTTTGGGTTTACGGGCAGGGTTTAGTCCCTTTGCGACTCCTTCTCCAATAACCAAAGAAAAATGCGCATGAGTTCATCGTAATCTTAATCGACAAGTCCATGAACCTTAAACCTTAAACCCTAAGCCCTTAATCCCTAACCCCTAAACCTTGAAAGCGAGAGCCAGGCAGCTTGAAGTCGTCTGGAAGTGTGCGGCCGTCAAGGAGGAGTCTTTGTCGGAAGCGCGTGGGCAAGCCGTGACAATGATGCAGTCGCTGCTTCAAGGCCTTGAGGGCTCTGGGGCGCTTTCAAGGGATCTTTTCCGAGTTCCTCTAAGGGTTCTGTAAGGGTCTAGTCTAGACTTTGCGGTTCTTGCGCTTAAGGGCTGTAGGGTTCTTGGGGGTTACTTTGGGGGTTCTTGGGCTTAAGGGCTGTAAGGTTCTTGGGGGTTACTTTGGGGTTCTTGGGCTTAAGGGCTGTGGGGTGTTTGTTCGTACGGCTCAGCGCATGGGGCTCCGGTGCTCTGGGTCCTTGACATCGCTCAGCTCCTCCAGAGGCAAGCTTGCCACCTGCTCGCCTGGGCTCTTGAAGTAATTTAATCATCTAAGTTACCGCAGTTTTGATCCATCAAGGGTTCTATAAGGGCTTAAGGGTTCAGGGGTTTAATTTAAGCTACTATAACAGAGATCAATAGTAAATACTATGGTTTCCTTATTAATTATGGTAAGTTAAAATTAACTTCCTTAACAGGAACCCAGTCGCCTGAAAGCATGTTGACACGCAGCATTGCCACAAACCAGTGGAGCCGGCAGCCGAAGGGAAGCAATGATGCTAAGGATCCATCTGCACTGGACGCTCCGGATGAACTGATGTCTTTAGGTATGAAGCTGTCTACTATGATGCGGCTTCACGAACTGAACAGTCGAAAACCCCCTGAGTTCCTTGTCCTAACTTGACAATGTCACTTGAGCCAGTCCTCATCCATGCTTTCGAGTTTAACACGTCTTGGGCTATATTATAATAGGGTTTAGGGTTTAGGGTTTAGGGTTTATATAGGGCTCTGGGGCGGGCTTAGGACTCATGGGCTTCAGGCTGCGGTTCTAGTCACGGCTTTGACGAGAGAACAAAGTAAAAACGAAGGAGAGGCGATATGCAGGTAAATCCATACTACTTAGGGGTTCATGGGTAGTTGCAAGTGCAGGGAAAAGTGCCCTAACATGAGTTGTAGTCGCAGGATGTTATACGTATAGTTACCCCAGTTATATATCCACTCAGAACTCCGCATGTATCTCCAAGCTAATTCGCTGCTCCTTCTCATGCCGCGCTGACGGTGTGCGTACGCCGCTCAAGTGAAGCTTCCTGCGGACTGAAGATAGAGTCAGGTTGTTTCGGGTGTACGGCTTAGGGAGTTTAGGGTTTAGGGAACCCTAAGTACCCAAAGCCCGAAACTGTAGAGCCCTGAAGGGCGATCGGAAGCTATCGGGCAGGGGCCTAAGTTTATGGTTTTCGATCATCAAAAGCGGTTTGTTGGAGACCCTCTCTCAGGGATTTCAAGCTTTCGGCGGTTGCTGCAGGATTTCGGCTTATGCACCAGCCGTTCGACTGACGCTGATGCAGCAACGAGCCGCACTATTTAGACTTGACATTTTGACGCTTAATCTTCGACGCGCAAAGGGAAAGCAGGCTTCCAGCCGCAATCCCAAAGCCACACACTCTGAATCCTATCCCCTTTCGCCCCTGAGCCCCTAAACCGTGGCCCGCGGTTCTACTCTGAGTATGCGTCTGAACTCAACACTCATGGGTTCGGATGCCACTATAAGACTCTCGGTATATAAGCAGCTGCACTTCCCGTCCTCAGCATCACAACCTGCCTCCAACGTCCAAACACCTCCAATTCCAAACTCTACCCATATATGGTCTCCATTGTAGTTTTTGTCTTGGTTAACCAAGTGTCATTGTGAGGATCCTCATTCAAATTTGGCTCGCCAAACCCAAAGGCTCCATGTACTGTAGTAGATACTTAGGCCTGAAAGCACCTATATAGGGACCCCTTTAAGGCCTATGTACCTACTATATAGGCACATGGAGTCTTAGGGAAAGGAACTACAATGAGACCGTAGGTAAGATCTATGCTCGAACGGCCCTAAACCCCATGTTAGGACCATTAGGACTTACCGCTGAGCCTGGCTTTACCCTCAGGGTCTATGTCCCGATTCAGTATCTACGTTGGCCTTAACGTGCCTAAGTAAGGAGTAAGTTAACGCCAAATTAAATGCGGTGTGGATACATGGACTCTTAGAGCTACAGACATCAATGTATTCATATTGCAGGTGCGACGTCCCTTCAAATCAATCCTTCGATCCTTTAAGTCAAGTACTAGATCCTCCAAACGCTGAACCCTCAACACCGAATTCGAAACCCAACCTTAAGCTCAAGTCCTAATCCCTAACCCCTAACCTAAACCAAAAACCCTAAACCTTTAGCCCTACCCAACCAGCAAAAGCATGTGACATAATGGCCCAAAGCCTACAACAGGCTACTATTCTACATACCCTCGGGATCCAGGTACTCCTAATCTGTTGTAGGGACAATGTAGGGAACTTTCCATTGTTGAGCTCAATCTAAGGACCCTGAACCTTTAACCCTGAGCCCTACCCAAACCCGGTCCCCAACTTCAGCGGCGGAGGCTGCACCGCATAGGGTTTCTTGCGATAGGGCTCCAAGGACGCGGTCCTTTCTTGCTCAAGTGAGCCATGGCCCATGGTCTAGAGTTTAGGGAGGTGCTTCCATCCGTGTTTTCAAAGCTCAGGGCTTAGATTGACCTAAACCCCTTATAAAAACAAACCTAGTACTTTCGGGATCCAGGTAGGGCTCAGATGGCCTAGGGGGTTTACAGCTCGGGGCGTATTGCCTCTCGGGTTCAGGCTCTCGGGCTTAGGATCGGCATCTCGAGTTCAGGGTTTGAGGTTTAGGGTTTAGGGTTTGGGATTTAGGGTTTAGGGTTTAGGAGGGGCTTTGGATTGGAATTTTCGGGTGATGCTTGGAGGTTCTTAATAAGTGGAGTTCTATTCCCCCAAAATGGGCTTTAACTATACCTACTTATAACTGCCCATGAAGCTCCAACTAAGGCTTTCGCGGCTTGGGGTGTACAGGGTTTAGCAGTTCGGGGTCTTTGGGTTCATTGTGGTCCAGGGTAATTATGAGGTTGGTCAGCTGGCGGATACTTTTGAGCCCTGCGGTACGGAAGAACGGCCCTCTAAACCTACGGTCCAAGGTCCAGGCTTCTGGGTGGATGCTTCCCCTAAACCCCTAAACCCTAAACCCCTACACCCTAAACCCTAAACCCCTAAACCCTAAACCCTAAACCCTAAACCCCTAAACCCTAAACCCTAAACCCTAAACCCTAAACCCTAAACCCTAAACCCTAAACCCTAAACCCTAAACCCTAAACCCTAAACCTAAAACCCTAAACCCTAAACCCCTAAACCCTAAACCCTAAACCCTAAAAACCCTAAACCCTAAATAAATAAATATATCATATAGTAATTTAAACCTTAATGAATTCGCGGATTAAGGCCCAAAATTTCGGACCAACCTTAATGAATTCGCGGTTTAAGGCCCAAGCTTCAGACCAACCTTAATGAATTCGCGGATTAAGGCCCAAGCTTCAGACCAACCTTAATGAATTCGCGGATTAAGGCCCAACCTTCAGGCCAACCTCAATTTGGGCCTTGATCCGCGAATTCATTAAGGTTGGTCTGAAGGTTAATCCGCGAATTCATTAAGGTTGGTCTGAAGGTTGGGCCTTCATCCGCGAATTCATTAAGGTTGGTCTGAAGCTTGGGCCTTAATCCGCGAATTCATTAAGGTTGGTCTGAAGGTTGGGCCTTAATCCGCGAATTCATTAAGGTTGGTCTGAAGGTTGGGCCTTAATCCGCGAATTCATTAAGGTTGGTCTGAAGGTTGGGCCTTAATCCGCGAATTCATTAAGGTTGGTCTGAAGGTTGGGCCTTAATCCGCGAATTCATTAAGGTTGGTCTGAAGGTTGGGCCTTAATCCGCGAATTCATTAAGGTTGGTCTGAAGGTTGGGCCTTAATCCGCGAATTCATCAAGGTTGGTCGAAGGTTGGGCCTTAATCCGCGAATTCATTAAGGTTGGTCTGAAGGTTGGGCCTTAATCCGCGAATTCATTAAGGTTGGTCTGAAGGTTGGGCCTTAATCCGCGAATTCATTAAGGTTGGTCTGAAGGTTGGGCCTTCATCCGCGAATTCATCAAGCTTGGTCCGAAGTTTAAGGGTTCAGGGTTTAGGGGTTCAGGGTTTAAGGTTTCAAGCTGCGAAAGAAGTGAAACTTTGTATTTCCCTGATGTTATGGGATTCTAAGGGTGGGTGGGTGTTATTTCTAAACCGTAAACACAACCCTACTTTAAAACTGCTCGATCCGGTTGACACCATGGAAAATTTAGGGTTTAGCGACAGCAGCGACTTCAGTCCTTCACTTGCTTTACTTAGAACAAGCAGGCAAGGGTGTTGACACCATAGGGAATTTAGGGTTTAGGCATGTCTATACTGCAGCACTAGAAACATAAGTATCCGTAGAAATCGAGTTGTAGGGTTTGAAGTTTGATGTCGTCTGAGGGTAACGAAAAAAACTTTCTAACTCTTATGTTTTGGGATTCTTTGGGTGGGTGGGTATTCTTCCAAGTTCTGACTAGCGAACTTGACTAGAGACTGCTCGACCAGAGCTGCTAAACCCTAAACCCTAAACCCCTAAACCCTAAACCCTAAACCCCTAAACCCTAAACCCTAAACCCTAAACCCCTAAACCCTAAACCCTAAACCCTAGATTGAAAGAATGATGATTGGGGTCCCAGGCTCCCAGGGGCCCATGTGCGGAAAATATCAACTGACTAAACAAGATACCTGCAACCCTTCTTGAATCATGCCAATCTCATTAACAAACACATAAAAAACACACAACAAAAACTCAGGGTTTAGGGTTTAGGGCTTAGGGCTTAGGGTTTAGGGTTTAGCACACAGAGAGACATGTGGGCTGAGGGTCCCTGGAAGCAGCTTCCACACAAGAGCGGCCAAAGAGCAGAATGTCTGGTTGCGTTTCCATGAAAGGAGATTGAGGACTTTACGGACTAAGGTGTAGGTCTAGGATTTAGGGTGTAGAGATTTCTACGTAGAATCGACAGACGCTGAAGGGAATCGAGGACTCGTGACTAAGATTATAGCGGTGTTCCGTGCAAGGGTCTCATAAGCATATTGCAGGAAAACTTCCGACAGTTTTAAGAAGTCGAGTACCTGTCACCTGTGGCCTTAGACTTTTAAAACTTCAATTTCAGATACGTGGAACAATCGTGGTATGAGGTCCGTTCCTGAACTTCATGAAGTTAAGTCAGCTACACCCAATCATAGAGTCCGTCCTCGTCTCCAATGCAGAAGAGGATTTGCCTTGACAGCAGCTCTCTCGAAATTCAGATGCTCGTACACGAGGCTCATGAACGGAGGACTACTTTAGAGCCACCCACACTTGGGCTGAACAAGAAAATCTTCCTTAAAATGATTGAGGCATTGGGGACTTGGTCTGCACATGCCAAGCAAGCTCTGGGATTCAAGGCACCCCTACACCTCAAAGTTTATGAGACGTCCCGGGCAGTCTTGCACCAAGAACCCAGTGCAGTCACAATCAACAAAGCAGAATGGGATATGCGTTCGACAATATTTTTTGTGATGGGTTGCTAGTGGGCTGTTCTTGCTTTCAGTTCGGACAGCAGCCCGGGTGAAAAGCTCCGTGTCGGTATGGCATTTTACAAGGATTTGAGATTCAACATCTTCAGTTAAACTTACTGCGGGCGCTGTAGTGAGCTACAACTTTTCGAATGTGGTAATGCTTCCCTTCATGTGTTATGAAAGGCAACTGACAAGAGTGCCAAAGCATAGATAAAACGCAGGATCTTGCCGAAGGCGTAAGAAGCTTGCGTGACCCAAACCGTATAAACCCGCGACGAAAACCCTAAACGGCCCTAAACCTACATCAACCTAACGCCTTGGATCCGAAAGGCCCGTGCTTTTGGGGGGATTTTGGGGAATCTGAGCAAGTGGCTCCTGGGAACCGACTTCGACGGTGCACGTTCGCCACCTTTGTGTCGCACAAAACTCGAAAGCTCATGGGTGGCTGCAAGGCTTACTTGCCCTGTATCTCATCCGAACCAAAGGTTCACTTTTGAGACTATACTATTACAAAGAGAGGTTATAGTACCCACAAAAGGTTAAAGGTTGCCTCCCCTGGTACTAAGACGGACTGCAGAGGTTCGGGGTTCGAGGAGTGCGGGCAGTGGCAGATAACCTACAGGTAGATGAGCAGCAGACAACTTGCAGGCAAGACCTACTTGGAGGGGCAGGGGACTTCGTAAGTCGTTTATAAGTAGGGTTATAACTGGGGTAACTCCATTCAGGTAACTTATATCTCTACTTATATCCTACTTACTAAGTCCCCTGCCCCTCTAAGTAGACGCAGACCCGAAGCCTGCAGTAGATAGCAACGCAAATGCAGTTCTACTCGTCGTTATACAGTACTTGGAGGATTATGCGATTTAGTAAGTAAGGTTATAAGTACCTTAATTGGGTTATAAGCAGTTATAAGTGCAGTTACCTTAATTATAACCCTAGTTACTAAGTCCCATGATCCTTTAAATAATAGTCGCAGTTTCCAGAACCAGCTCTTAGCCCGAAACTCTATACATGCCATCTTAGCTACGGCCCCCCATACAATAAGAGTCTATGGGGTTAGGGTTTAGGGGTTTAGGGGTTTAGGGGTTAGGGTTTAGGGTTTAGGGTTTAGGGTTTGGGGTTTAGGGTTTAGGGTTTGGGGTTTGGGTTTAGGGTATTAGGGCTACTATTAAGGTTATTCAACTATGGCTGAGTGGGGGCCGTACCTAAATGCCATCAATCCAACAGCCCTACAACCCCAAAGGCCAACCAAAACCCGGTCCAACGGTTGATGATATAAATCCTGCATTACCTTAGGGCCCTAAACTATGGGAATAATGGTATATTCCTTATTATGGGTAATGCGGGATTTATATCATCAACCGAAGTACCCAATATTCATATGGTCTTCAAAATAGTAACCTACATAACTACTATCTCTAACCCGAGTACCTAAGTATTGGATACTTCGGAACCTTCGGGGGTTCTTGTTAAGGGATTTAGTCAAGTTCCCAAAATAAGGAAACCATATCATTTACTACAGAGCCCACTATGGTACCTTACAGTAGCATAATCAAGGAACGCTTTTTTTGTTCATGTCATGTCCTCTTAACGAAACCTAAGGAACTCAATCTAGATTTCATTATTTAGGCTGTCGCCCCTTTGTTTAACTATCCTCAATATTCCGTCCCAGCGACCTGCGGCTGCAGAAAGAACAGAAGGGCCCGGCAGCACCTGTTCAACGGCTTTAGGGCTTTAGCACTCAGGGTTCAGGAGTTCGTAGGGTTTAGGACTTAAGGTTTACGGTTTAGGGAAATAGGGTTTAGGGCTCAATTAGACGGGCCTAGGGTTCAGGGCCTAGGGCCTAGGATTTAGGCCTTAGAGTTTACGAAATAGGGCTTCAGGTTTACGGTCCCAGGCTTGCGGCGTAGGGTTCCGGGCTGAGTTGCTTGCCATCGTTGAACAGGGCAGTTGCGAGAGCTTTCCTAAGGCAGGTTTACGCTGCACAATTTATGCTTAGCATGAAGCCGAAGTTTGCTAATGCCGAAGTTCGCTTATGCCCTCGGTTTAGTCTTTGCGCGGTGCAGGACCTACGGTGAACACGACGCAGTCTCCCCAAAGCCAGCAAATCCAGCCTCGACTCTTTAGATTTAGAGTGTAGACTTTCGGGCTCGCGCACAAGGGGGCTGGCATGAAAAGAAATCTTTACCCCGAAAGGGGGGCAGGGAGGGGAGGGGTGACTCCACGATGTGGAGGTTATCGTCACCATCAATCTGCTGAATTGCTGCAACATCTCGCTTCTTTGCACGTTTTGTCTTGCCAGAGCGTGTGCCTGTTGGGCTTTGCTGGAGTGTCGGTTCCTTTTGTCCTCAACTTCATGGGGAAAGATAGATTTCCGGATGGCATCGTAACCTGTGATCTTGGCATGGAGGCTACGGAAGCAAGCCTCACTTGAACGGCATGGCTTGCAGGCGACTCTTTTGTGACACGGTCAAGGAAGCATACATTCTCATCAACCCACTCGGTTTTGCCCGAAAGCATTGTCGAAAAGCGCTGGAATCTAAGGCTTGAAATGGAGAGAGAAACGTTGGTGGCTCAGCTTTTGCTGGGCAGGTTGAATGCCAGCCCTACAAAACAGCGATGAATCCCAGGCCCAAAAGCCCCGAACCTAGAAATAAACCTAAAACGGTAACTTCGCACCGACATACCAAGCCCGCAAGAAGCAGGATGCAACATCCACCCTATACCCAGACCCTTATGCCGTGTTTCCCAGTACCCTTTACACTATACGCCGCATATACTCTACACCATTGCCCTCCTACACGCTCTCGGCGGCAGCCTCTGCCTGAAGAATGGCGCAGGTGTTGTCCTCGCCGTCCGCGACTTCGGGTGCCAAACGCAAGGTTATTTGACTCCTGAGCACGGGGATTTGGGGAGGGTTTAGGCATGAAGTTTAGGGTTTAGGGTCTAGGGGTTTAGGGGTAAGGGCTTAGGGTTTAGGGGATTAGGGGATTAGGGTTTAGGATTGGGGTTTAGGGTTGCTTAAGCTTTTGACTCCAGAGCACCGGGCTTCGGGGTGTCTAGGGTGAAATTAGGGTTTGAGATTTAGGGTTTTGAGGACCCTTCATAAGGACCCCTAGGTATATGCACTTAATATAGCTATTATATACCCATCCTATAGCCCACTAGAGGGTAGGGGGTCCCCATTAAGGGTCCCTCCTTTTTCCCTTTGAATGAAGCCTTACCCTAAGGCCCAACATAGCCCAAAGGCCTTAAATACATAGGATGGTCCTAGGTATATACCCTTAATATAGCTATTATCTACCCATTATAGGGTAGGGGTCCCCATTAAGGGTCCCTCCTTTTCCCAAAAGCCTTAAATACATAGGATGGTCCTTCGGCCCAAAGGCCATCTGCTTCGAGGATCATGGGACTTAGTAAGTAAGGTGAGGGCTTAGAGTTTAGGGTTCCTTTAAAAGGGATCTATAAGGGTTCCTATAATGGGATCTATAAGGGTTTAGGGTCTACTTGGAGGATCATGGGACTTAGTAAGGTTATAAGTACCTTAATTGGGGTTATAAGTAGTTATAAAGTAAAATTACCCTAATTATAACTCTAGTTACTAAGTTCCATGATCCTTTAAGTGGTATCTAAAACCAATCTATACTGCTGATGGACAAAATCCTGCATGACCCTAAGGACTCTAAACTATGGGAACTATAGTATATTCCTTATACTGGGTGATGAGGAGATTGTCCAACAACAGTATGAGTCCTTCGGTTGATGATATAAACCTGCATTACCTTGATGACCCTACACTATCGGAACTATGGTATATGCCCCATTTTGGGTACTGCAGGATTTATATGATCAGTCGTATGAGTTCTTAGAGCCTCCATTTTGTAGGGCCCAGGTAAGGGTTGCAAACAATCCCCAAGCCGGGGCGCTCTGGCGATTCGTCTTCTGGCGCTGCGCTCGGAAGCTTGGCCTGGGTTTTACGGCTTTGGGGCTTGGTGGTCCAGGGTTTCGGGCTTTGGGGATTTAGGGTTTACGGGTTTCGAAATTTGGGGGTTTGGGGTTTAGGGGTTTAGGGCTTTAGGGTTTACCTGCCCGATAAAACCTAGTTCCTGAAAATGAGTTCCGTATAAAAGTCCTGAAGCACTTAAGTTACCTGAGGTCCAGGTGGGGTTCAGGGCTTAGGTTGAAGGAGTTGGAATCCCAAGCTACTGTTCTTAGATGTTCTTATTAGTGCGCTCCTTTACAGGGCTAGTATCGGGGCCCAAATAGTTACCAATACTACTTTGGGGGCTCCTTGTTGTAACTATAGTATAAATATTAACTTAATTGTTTATAACCCATGTCCACCTTACAAGTAGTATTATTATCACATGTAAAACACGAATCATATCCTTCTAAATTCTTGTATACCCCCAAAACCCCATTCTAATTAAGAAGGCCCCCACGTTATTCTTTACATGGTTTGTATTTGAGTTTTGGAGCCTCAGAGGTCTTCTAGGGCATCCGAGACCTTAGACGAAGTCTGCGGATTTGAGGTTTAGGTTTTTAGGGTTTAGGGTTCTGATTTTAGGGATTTAAGGTTTAGGCTTTAACGTTCGAGGCAGACGGCTTTGGGGTTGCTCCTTGGCTCCTTTATGTAAGGCATATAGACGCGATTTGGGGCTTAGAGAGGTTTCAGCTCAAGGCGGTTTCGGGTCAAGGCTCTTGGGTTTAGGGCTTAGGGTTCAGGATGTAGGAGTTGGGGCTCTAGGGCTTTCAGAAATCACTGAACTCCCAACCTAGATCAGAGTACTTCGTCATAGATTGGAGGATTTGGTTTGAAAGCTAAGGGGTTCTTCTTCCTCTGAAGCGGGAAAATCATTCTGATCGGAGCCTGTGGATACGTATCAGCACCCTAGGAACAAATATCAGCCCATCCAGTCTGCAAACATACGATACAGAAACACCTGTCACATGAGTGGCAGCCGTGACGGCCATCATCCTGGATCTAGATACCATGAGAACCACGAGACCTCGGAACAAAAGAGAAATGCTACGAATGAAGACTAGTGAGGTGTCAAGGTTCTGGGTTCGGGACGTACCTGCGCATGTATGTATATATATATATATACATATGACTATATATGCACACATACATAAATTGTTCTGTATATAGACATGTATGTATGCATGTGTATATATATATATATATGTAAAGAGCATATCATTCAGCACAGCTGAACACGGTCCCCCCCAATCATCCAAAACCGACCCTTCCGAGGCTGCAGAAAAGGACGGGGCCTTGTCGGATCTCGACTTACGAAGCCACCTGGGTTTAGGGCTTTAGGGGTTTAGGGCTCGCAGTTGAGGGCTCTTTTAAAGGGATCTATAGGGTTCCTTTAAAGGGATCTGTAACAGATTCTAGAATGTTTAGGGTTTAGGGTTTTAGGGTTTTAGGGTTTCAGGGTTTAGGGTTTTAGGGTTTTAGGGTTTTAGGGTTTTAAGGTTTCAGGGTTTTAGGGTTCAGCATTTAGGGTTGGAGGCTCATGGGTAGTTATACGCGGATCGAGGGTTTAGGGGCTTTAGGGGTTTAGGGGTAGCTAAGTGGAGCCATACGCCCCCCCATATGGGTTACAGTTCTAGTTACCCTACATATAACTCCACTTATAACTACACATAAACCTCCACGGGGGGGAGGCACGTTTGTAGGTACGAGTTTAAGATATGTGTGTATGTGAGGTGATCGCTTTCGAAATTGGAGATAAGAAAATTGGAGCGTTTAGGGTTCGAGCAGCGGGCTTTTCGGGCTTTAGGGCTCTAGGGTTTAGGCCTCAGGGCTCGGGTACGGATTACATTATCACAGGTACGTACGGTATATATGCTGTAGAGTGCAGATGGGCTTTTAGACTTTGGGCTGTTGTTGTTGTTGATGTTGTCGACAGCTGTAGCAGCTAGGGCTTTAAGGATTTGAGTCTGTGAGGCTGTTAGTTGGTCCGAAGTCTCCGGATGGGCCAACCAAAAAACAAGAATACTGCTGTGGGCCCTAAACCCTAAACCCTAAACCCTAAACCCTAAACCCTAAACCCTAAACCCTAAACCCTAAACCCTAAACCCTAAACCCTAAACCCTAAACCACACGATGGGAGGATGTCGCAATCCAGACCCAAACTACTGAGGTTCCAGAACATGGGGAGCGCATTTCAAGGCTCCGGGATCCCGAACCAGCGCAATACAGGGGCCTTCATACTTAGAAAAGAGGTTTTGAGGAATACTTGCTACCAATATAATAAGGAACACCCAGAATTAGTGCTGGTAACCATTTAGGCTCCTGTACTAAAGCCGCATCGAAGTAGTAACTCAAGTAAGCGGATGCCTCATCTCCATCCAGGAGTTATACGAAGCTGGAACCCTACCCAGACCCCCCAATTACCCTAAATACCATTATTAATGACCACAAGGGCTCTACTGAAGGGGTCCTGGCAAACCCTAAACCCGAAAACTCTAAACCTCAATGAGAACCCTAAACCCTAAACCCTAAGTGTTGTTCCTCGGCTTTGCAGTTCGATACAGCCCTCGGGACCGGATCGGGAGGGTTTCCTTAGGGTTTGCATTTGGAATGCCGAGTTTCAGACTCAGGGATGAATGTAAAACGCTGCCCACACCCATCTCGAAGCTGAATAAACGGTCGAACCCCTTGGTATATAGTTCAAGTACTCGAACGCAGCAAGAACCCTTGTCAGGACGCCCCTTTCACAGGAAGGTCCAGGCACTGGTGAGGAGAGCCGGCAGCACCAGCACATGGAGAGACGCCAGGCTCGTTCCTTTCGGGTCCAGGGTTTGAGATTTTTGGGGTTTACGTCCCCTGAGGATCTGGGATCTCACAAACCCTAAACCCTAAACCCTAAATCCTTGGGTTCCCTAGCCTTGTCCCTCTTGGAGCCGTCGTCAGCACCCGAAGGAGCCTCCTGGCGAGGCCGCCTCCGACGAGTGCGGCCGCTACTTCGGATGTTTTCTTGGGCACCCAGAGAGCCTAATAATTACCCCTTAATTAAGGAGTATACCCTAAATTATAAGGGGATTCAGATTATGATTTAAGCTATATTCCGGAATTAAGGGGTGTTGGGCTCTCTGGGCAGCTCCTTCGGCTCGCTCGGCTTGAAAGATGCCCGTGCGCCATGCTGCCCGGATGACTGTGAGGCCCAGGAGTGCAAAGGTGACTTTACTTGAAGGAGCATGGGACTTAGTAACTAGGGTTATAATTAGGGTAACTACACTTATAACTACTTAATACCCCAATTAAGGTACTTATAACCTTACTTACTAAGTCCCATGATCCTCCTAAGTATCCAAGGACCATAAGCTCGTCATGTCAAACTCCTCCCAAGCAGTCTGGGTGGAATGCTTGATGACGGAACCAAGACCTCCAAAGCAGGTCGGATTTTTCTTCTCTGCCACCATGCACTTCTCCAAAGTGGTGACGGACTTGGACAGCCAGAAGTCTGCAAGTAGGTGCAAAAACACTCCTTTCGTGCTGCTCCCTTGCCGCTGCAATTGTTTTTCCGGTTTGGACCTAAGGTTTAGACTCTTTGGCTGCTCACAGCAGAAATCACACGAAACAGAAGACGAATATGCTAAACAGCCTCTTATTCTGAAACCGCAAAAGAAGACTTAGGTTCATGGACTTGGCGTCAGATGCATTGATGTCGATGCTGAGACAACTAAACAAGTCGTCCTAAGGCAAAGCAGCTACTTATGCAAAGAGCCTGAACCCCAGAGCATCACAACCCCTAAACCCTGAAGATTTAGTGTTTGGGATTTTACTTCAAAGCCTGGGGCCAGTCTACCTCGCTGAACCCAGATCCTCAGGGCCTCAAGCACAAAGCAATAACCACGCTCCTGTGTCTTCTCCAACGAAAGGCTAGGCTTGGTGTTTAGGATGTTGGGTTAAAAGTTAGGACGGTTCGGGATCTAGTCAGGGCTTGAGATTTAAGGAAAAGATTTTGTTCGGGGGAGGGCAAACACGTCGAGGCTCAGCGCTTACGGGAAGGCAGTGCTTGCAGATCAACTCTAGAAGGTTAATTCGGTACACGTAGCTTCAGGTGGTGCTACTAAACCTTTTGCGTTCAACCCTAATTTACAGGCTGCGGTGGGTCAAGGCATACTATCGGGAATCCAAACGGAGAGTGTAATTATAGTGGTTGCTGACTCAGGCGATCTCTATGCAAATGGGAAGCTCTCCACGTCCCAATGTGGATCCAAAAGGATCAGGTGCATCCAGCCACACTTTAAGGCTCAGCGCGGGCAGGGTTTAGTTTGAAGGGCTCAGAGTACCGAGATAGCACCTTCGAACTCTCAGATAGAGGGCTTCGTCGCTCAAAGGTGGTTCGAGTGCAGATTTAGGGTTTATATGTCAATAACTTCGAGCTTATCAGCACAACACGAAACCAAACCTGCATCCCACACCCGAGGCATCTTGCTCGCAAACACACCCCATCACAAAATAGAGGCCACCGAACCCATCGAATCCAGCCTCAACCGTCATGCCACCACACTCAAAAACTCTTGGAGAAAAAAACAAGCCTCAAACCACAACTCCTACACCCTAAATGCCCATGTAGTGTCCTTAAAGAACCCGTTTACTTTGCCTGTCAGATCCTCGTAGCAACCCCTCGAAAGGCCTGTCTGCCAGAGCTTCCTCAGGCTCCTCCACGACATCCGCAGCATCCAGAGGTTTCACCTGTCTTTTCCGAGGGTGCAAGTACGATATACCTATTATACCCCAACTACCCTCTATTATACCCCAACTACCCTCTATCATACCCCAACTACCCTCTATTATACCCCAAAGACCCTCTATTATACCCCAACTACCCTCTATCATACCCCAACTACCCTCTATTATACCACAAATACCCTCTATTATACCCCAAATACCCTCTATCATACCCCAACTACCCTCTATTATACCCCAAATACCCTCTATTATACCCCAACTACCCTCTATCATACCCCAACTACCCTCTATTATACCACAAATACCCTCTATTATACCCCAAATACCCTCTATCATACCCCAACTACCCTCTATTATACCCCAAAGACCCTCTATTATACCCCAACTACCCTCTATCATACCCCAACTACCCTCTATTATACCCCAAATACCCTCTATTATACCCCAAATACCCTCTATCATACCCCAACTACCCTCTATTATACCCCAAATACCCTCTATTATACTCCAAATACCCTCTATTATACCCCAAAGACCCACGATTAAGGACCCTACGGGGCTGATGGGCACGTGGTGGGTCCTGGTACTGAGGCACTTAGCTCTGCCCAAAGGCCCCAAAGTAGTTCCTTTTTGGGGTTCGTACATAGAATCCTATAGGGTAATCCCAAAGAGGAACTACTTTGGGGCCTCTGGGTAATTGTTTAAAGGGTGTTTTAGGGTTGAAGTACATACTTTGGGGGGTCTGGGTCGGGCTCAGGGCCGTTCAGTTCGGGAGCAAGTACGGTTGATGATATAAAGCCTGCATTACCTTAAGGACCCTAAACTATGGGAATTATGGCATATTCCTTATTATGGATAATGCAGGATTTAGATCATCCACCGTAGTTTTAGGGCCTAGGGCGCTGCGAGACCAGGCTTGGGGCTTGCCGTGAGTACCTTAAGCCAGGGATCCACCTACACGTATTACCATTGCGGAATTACCTGGACCCTCAAAGTACGTAGTGAGTGACTGAGCGGGGTGACGGTCACGCATGTGTTCGCGCGCGTGCTCACGCACGGTTCTGGATGTATTTAGCTCGGCCGCCCACCTCCTGAATGGCAACCAACTCTCGTTTGCGGCCACGCCCGCCTGTACCACGGTTTGCCACGATGTAAGACTTCTTCGTCTCGGCGCTGAGCTCACTCCATCCGGGCACATGGTCACGGCAGAATCGATAAGAACTGTGGTCCGTGGTATTTGTTGCACTTCCACAAACTGCCAAAGGCTTGGCAATCCTTGCGCTCCGTGTCCACCTCAATCCCGCAGTCCATGCACCTCAGAATCTGGCCAACCAGATGGAAGCGTGCATCATGAGCATCGTTTTTCGGGCCTGAAATGGTCAACAAAAACATGATGCGCGCGCATCATGCTTTTTCCAAGTATTACCATTGTGGAATTAGGTCCCAAAAACCCAGAGCAGGGATGGTCTTTCGGGACCTAATTCCATAATGGCTGTTTATATGGACCCTCTGCGTAAGTGCATTGCCATGCCACTTGGTAAGCACTGCAGCGTCAGACTCTGGGATATTGAAACTGTCACTACAGCAACGAAACCAATGCATCTTAAGGCACCTACGACCTCTGATGTTGTGGATGAAAACCAAACTTATTGGATTCAAAACCTTCCGACACCGTTTACAGAAATCTACAAA
Organism: Symbiodinium sp. CCMP2592; assembly: GCA_905221615.1. Lineage (NCBI taxonomy): Eukaryota > Dinophyceae > Suessiales > Symbiodiniaceae > Symbiodinium > Symbiodinium sp. CCMP2592. The sequence continues at coordinate 204,196 of CAJNDT010005974.1, forward strand.
AGCCAGGATCCCAGGGATATATTGGGCAAACCCACACCCTAAACCCTAAACTCCTAAACCCTGAAACACCTAAACCGTAAGCCACCAACCACCCTAAACCCTGAACCCCAAACACCATAAACACCCTCAGCCCCCTAAACCTTCTAAACCCTAAACCCTACCAACCCTAAGCATCCCAAACCCTGTAAACCCTAAGCATCCTAAACCCAAAACCCTATAAACCCTAAACGCCCTACACCATAATTAGTCCGTCCCTGTGTTGTATCTGGAGCAAGGATCCCCGCGTCAGTCTCTCCTGGATCGTCCGACGACCCCTTCATAAACGCCCTAAACCCTAAACCCAAGCGCCACCTTAGGGTTTAGGGTCTAGGGTTTAAGGTTTTAGGGTTTAGGGTCTAGGGTTTGCCAGCCTTGGATCTCCGTAAGCTTCGCAGCCAGTGCCTCGGCGAGCGGATCCGGAGCCAGAAGGAGCTATTGGGATGCGGAATTAGGGGCTGCTTTTAATTCAAAACGGTTTTTAACTAAACACAAGTTCCTTGTGGAAGCTCGCGTCTGTTTTAAATTAAGAACCTATAGTCTCCATTGTGGCTCATTTCTTTGGTTAATTAACCAAAATCTCTATTATAGGATCCTAACCATAAACCTGGGTAACAAAAAAAGGAACTACAATGGAGACTCTACGTAGGGTTTAGGGATTTAGGGTTCCTTTAAAGGGATCTATAAGGCTTCTACAATAAGGATCTATAGGGTTTTGGGGTTTAGAGGTGACGGTGCTTGGGGTTTGGGGTTCAGGGTTCCCTACGGGTTCTTTAAGGGTTCAGGGTTTGGGGTTTAGGGGTGTCGGGGATGAGGAGTCCAGGGGTTTTAGGAGTGTAGGGGTTCAGGAGTTTAGGGGTTCACGGTTTAGGGGTTTAGTGGTTTAGGGGTTAGGGATTTAGGGTTTAGGGGTTTAGGGGTTTGGTTTAAGGTTTGGTTTGATGGAAGTGTAGAGGGCTTTTCTGAAAGCTGACCTTCTATAAAGACTACTATAAGGGTCTTAAGTTAAAGGGTTTTAGAGTCCGGGGCTCGAGAGCCTCGGGGGTGTGGGGTTGATTCTTTTTGCTTTGGGTTTGGAGGTTTACCTATGGTCTCCATTGTAGTTCCCTTTTTGGGGTTAACCAAAATGTCTAGTATAGGATCGTAACCATAAAAATGGTTAACCAAAAAAAGGAACTACAATGGAGACTCTAGGCAGGTTCGTCTAAAGGAATTTGGGGCTCAGTCTCCTTGCAATCCGGTCCCCCACGCCATAATAGAATGGTCTCGGGGAGTGAAGCAAATCGGGCGGTGCTTCGGGCTCATGGCGACCTGACTCGAAGGTACAAAGCCCGAATCCCTCGGAGCATGAAGCTTCATAAACTCAAAGGGGAAAAGGAGGAACCCTTAATAAGGACCCCTAGGTATATACCCTTAATATAGCTATTATATACCCATTATATAGCCCATTGTAGGGTAGGGGTCCCCATTAAGGGTCCCTCCTTTTCCCCTTTGATACACCCTAAGCAGTAGGGGCTGAGTTCTGAAAAGGGCTTATGGATGATTAGGGGGTTCGAAGCTTGGTTTGGTATTCATCTCAAACCCTAAACCCTAAACCCTAGACCCTCATTTCGCTGACACTTCAATACTTGTGCTCGAAGGCACTGCGGAGTGCCGGCTGCACCACCGAGGGACTGCGAGAGTGCCAAGTGCCGCCTTGGCATAGAGGGGCCAATGGGGTAGTAGTACAGTAGTATAGTATTTAGGGTTCAGGGAGTTTAGGGTTTGGGGTTTAGGGGGGTTTAGGGTTTACGGGTTTAGGGTTTAGGGTAGTAGTATAGTAATGTAGTACTATAGTACTGTAGTACTATAGTGGTGTGACACAGAGGCTAAGTTCCTGAGTAGCCCCTTAACAACAAGGGTACCCTTTTTTCCTAATTCTGTTTTAGGGTTCAGGGTTTGGGGTAATGATAACCCCAAACCCTTAAACCCTACACCCTGAACCGTCAACCCCTAAGCCCTCGAACTGGGTGCTTCGACGTGCCGTCTAGTTTTGGGATAACACTACAGTTGCTACTCAGGCTTCCTTCCGTCACACTGCAGTGCATCTTTGTGGGCATCGACTCTGTTGCGCGCTCTAGTCTGAGCATGGGCTGATCTTTGATGTCCTGCCAAAACTTCAGTCACTTCCAGATTATTTGATGCCAACCGTGATTACTATCACTGCGTGGGCGGCATCTTCAAGCCATAAAGCCCTAACTAAGGAAGCAAGCAACTCTGAAGCTTACGTTGAAGCAAAGGGACCACCGAAGTCAGGCTTCATGGGCTTAAGGTTAAGTGTTCCTGCAGGCATAAGATCAGACTCCGAAACCTAGGTAAGAACGAAACGGACGTGAATCTAGATCACCGACCCCATCGACTACACAAAATTCGACACCATCGATCGGAGACAAACGACTATCCGATAGAAGCCCTCTGGATGCATAATTATATAAGAGGTGCGAGCTAACGCTAAACCCTACTCAAGGCCTAAGTGTCGCAATAACCGTAAATCTTAATTAAACTCTACACGGCCAGACCAACCCTAAACCTTAACTAAACCCAAGAGGTCAAAACATCCCTGAACATCAACTAAACCCTAAGAGGCCCAAACAACTCCTCCTCAAACTGCAGCCAGAGAGCTCATAGCAAACTTCCTGAGAAGCGGCGAGTTCGGAAACCGGTGTAGGGGGCTCGCCTAACCCAGAGCCTCCAAAACCCCTTAACTAAGGAATATACCTTTAATCATATTAGGGCTCCTACTATAATTTTAGGTATATTCCTTAATTAAGTAATATACCTTAAATTTTATTAGGGCTCCAACTATACTTTTAGGTATATTCCTTAATTAACGGGGTTTTGGAGTCTCTGGGAATGGGACCTTCAAGGGCTCCAAACTGGAAACCACACCGTACACCCTACTTAAAGGATCATGGGACTTAGTAACTATAGGGGTTCCTTAAAAGGGCTCCTTAAAAGGGATCTATAGGGGTTCAAGGGATCTATAGGGTCTAACTAAAGGATCATGGGACTTAGTAACTAGGGTTATAACTAGGGTAACTATACTTATAACCCCAATTAAGGTACTTATAACCTTACTTACTAAGTCCCATGATCCTCCAAGTAGGCCTAGCGAAGCCTCCACGTGTTAACTACCCTCGATGAACCCCGGCCCGTAGAACCAGAAAATCCGAGAACAGCGAGCGACTGTAATAATATTCGTGCCCTAACCTCTGCTTCTAGATGTAGCTCACTACCACGCTTCCAAATAAAGCGAACACTGCAAGAAGCACGAAACCCGCTAGGCCCTGTCCTGGCAGTAATTTTCGCATATATAGCACGAGCACTAGTACTAGGTACTAGTACTATTACATATATATATATATATATATATATATATATGTGTATATATACATACATATATATAGAGAGAGAGAGAGCTAGTACTAGCTCAACCGTCGACTAAAATGATTGAGTGTTTCAAGCGGCAGGTATTGTTATACGCGTCAATCAAGTCCGCAATGAACCAGTGCTAGCGGTGCTAGCGAGCCTGATCTTCGGCCAGCGTGCTGGAGAACGTGTTGCACGGCGGAGCGAGGTGTACGTACTGGATGTTGGGAGCCCCGAGGATCTTATCGCGGATCTTCTCCATCTTGCGGGGGCTGTGCATGTCGTGCTCAGTGCTAATGTTGAGGTCGTACTCGATAGTAGGCAATCCTTCTTCACGTAAGGCTGCGGACAAGTTTCCCCTTCCGGCAAAGATTTCCGCCACACGAGCGGTTTGGATGTCCTGAACATCGCCGGGGTCGCCACTGATTGCATGGAAACTTGACGTGTAGCAGTGCGTATTCATGGCTCTACTTGTCTTGGAACTGATGCTGGTTCAGAACGGCTTGCCGTGCTACCCTAAAGGCCCCCAGGAACCTTAAGCCCTAAACCCTAAAGCCCCGAAGCCCTAAACCCTAAAGCCCCTGAACCCTATAAAGCCCAAACCCTATTAAAATTAGCACACGCTGTCGTGCAATGACCAGGACAACTCCGCCGGAGCTGCCAAATGCCTGTCCATCTGTACACCAGCCTCCGGGCGGAATCCGTAGGGCAGCTGACAACACGATGCAACTACTTCGCGTCATCCATGGTGCCGAAGCGAACTCTGAATCCGGCTAGTGGCCTCACGGATCTGGCTCTGAGTCGCTCTCCTCCGGGCCCTCCTCGATGCCGCGCTCGCGCAAGCCAGCCGTGCTCACTGCCTGATTCACGGCCAGCACCCTCAGTGCTCGCTCTGCGAAACGGCGACGTTTCGCAGTTTTCCCTGCGTCACCACCTCAGCACAGAGCACCCTACACCCACAAAATCCTAAACCATCAGAATTCAATAATCCCGCGCTTTGGGCCCCGAGGGCCGCCTTTACTACTAGGAGTCCGCATCTAGCTTCAGGGTAGCCGAATAATTTAAGAATGAATGAATATATATATATATATGTATATATATATGTATATATATATATGTACATATGTATACATATACATATGTATGTATGTATATATATATGTATAAAGATATGTATATTATGTATATGTACGTTTGTTATATATATATATATATGTCTATATATATATATATACATACACACACAGACAGAGTAGTTGCAGTGTTGAGGGCTTGGGGTTATTATAGGGCCTTAATAAGTAGAACAGGATTTTGGGCCGTATTACGATAACACTATTCTTTGCAAAATATCGTCTGGGCCATATTCAAACTATAAGCCCTCACCCTAAGGCTCAAACCAGCCCAAACGCCTTGTAGAGTATGGTCTCGGGCCCAGAAGCATCAAATCCTGAGTCCTTAGAGCCTCAGGGTAAACCCATCCGAAGCCCCCAAGCCCTACAATCCTACAAGGACCCGGAAAGGAGCCCTTAAAGGAGCCCTAAACCCTATATACCCTTACAGAATTCTTATAGATCCCTTTCAAGGGACCCTTAAAGGAACCCTAAACCCTATATACCCTTACAGAATCCCTATAGATTCCTTTCAAGGGACCCTTAAAGGAACCCTAAACCCTATATACCCTTACAGAATCCCTATAGATCCCTTTCAAGGGACCCTTAAAGGAACCCTAAACCCTATATACCCTTACAGAATCCTTACAGATCCCTTTAAAGAGACCCTTAAAGGAACCCTTATAACTACACCTGAACCTCCAAGTAAACCCATCCGAAGCCCCGAAGCTCCGCAGCCTGAGCCTCGGCTGCCGCAGGCACCGCTTCCTGAGGATCGCCTGCCCCGGCGTGCAACAGAGGGACCTTAAGAGTTACAGCCTGAGTGATGTTTGGGGAGTATATGATACTGTACATACATACATACATACATACATACATCCATATATGTTTATATACATATATATATATATATATATGTATACATGTGTTATATATACATACAAATATACACACATATATATATAGAGAGAGAGAGTGTTTTATTTTATGTATATATGTATACATATGTATGTATGTACGCTTGTACGTATGCATGCATGTCTGTATGCAGGCCAGGAGCTGTAGCGGAAAAGTTCCATTCCCACGCAAAACCGACAACAAAGGGCGCCTTACCTTCGAGTGTCTGTTACCAGAAGGATTCTGCTACTGTCCTGGCCATGGCGTTTACATGCCACACGGGTCGGAATAAAAGTGTCTTCCAGTTACACTGAGGTCATCGAGAAGAGAGGGATCGTTCACAGCGTTCACAACAACCCCCGCCTGGGGCACCGAAAGCCACTCGAGCTTTCCTCGGTGCACCTTCCTGGTGTCAAGGCGTTGACTGGTTTCGGCTACTCGGCACAGGGTCCAGGCTGCAATCAACTCTGAATTACATGTAGAGGAGATGGTTCGGTGTTGAGGCTTTGGGGCTTTGGCTTATCGGGCTAGTCTTGACTTGGATTTACCAATAGTTTCCATTGTAATTCATTGGTCTTTTGGGTTTAGGGCTGGTTCGTCGCTCTTTATGGGTAGGATCCTCTCATGTAAACTGTGTTTACCAGAAAGCGGACCTCTTATGGAGACTACAGGGTGCCATAGGTAGGATCTCAGAGTCAAGAGTTGCGAGTTTAGGGTTTAGCCTTAGTCGGTACATGAACGGGCCTTAACAATTAGAATACGGTTGGGGGATATAGTAGACATTAAGGAACCCACCCAAAATAGTTTTGGTCATGGTCCAGGCCCCTACAACACATGAAGGTTTAGGGTCTAGGGCTTCAGCATCAACCTGTATGCGTGACGCTGGCAATGGAAGATGCCAAGGGGTTGCCAGTTGTCGTGTGAGTTTCCAGGCCACTGAAATCAGAAAAGCTCTCTCCATATGATATTTCTATGTGTGTATATATATATATAGAGAGAGAGAGAGAGAGAGAGAGACCCACCCATATGTATACACACATATGTGTAGTCTACTTATATGTATATATATATATATATATATGAGTTAATATGCAGAAGGAGTATATACAAATGCATATATCAAGTCTTTCCAACATCCAAGCACCGACATCAGACTGTTGCTTGCATGCAGTTCAGGTTTTCGGGACTGCCTAACTTCAATGCAGTAAGCTTTCCAGCTATCATCTCAATAGAAGGCGGGTTCAAAACAAAAGTAGAATAATTGCAGACCCGTCCAACTGTAAAACATTAGAGTTCAGCTGCTATACTGCTTCGTAGCCGTATGCGATCCCATGGCAGGTACTCGTCCAACCATTGATCGAGAGTTTAGGGTTCAGGGTTTAGGATTGGCGGCATGATTAGCGCCGGATTGTGATTAATACCTGTAGGTCCCACAGACTTGTGATACAGAGGAGTCCGGAACATACCCCAGCAAAGCACGCTGAAGTGACATCCCAAGCCAATTCCCATTAACTGCAACAGCCAACCGATGTAAGCCGACAGAACCTGCACATGAGAGCCTAACACGCAGACCCCATGCCTGCATACGCCCTGGAAGCCGAGAAGGAACCCCAATCGACAAAGAATATGTACCTGAACCCCAAAAGCATGTAGAATAATAGCCTTTTATAGGCTTTGGGCCATTATGTTAAATACTTTGAAAGGTCCAGGTACTTGAGATTCAAGACTTTACCCTAAGGCTCATGGACCCTTGGAGTGAGGTCCCAAACCCTCAAAGCCGAAACCCTCCCCCAGAACACCCAAAACCCCCTGAGGAGCCTTAGGGTAGGCTCTAAACGCGGTTATCGGACCCCGGAACGACACAGCAAAAGCCCGGCTGACTGCCCAGAGTCTCCCGACTCGAGTATCTTATCGACTCCTTGGTAGTAATCTTTGGGCCCTACCTAGAGGCTCATACTCTACCCCCTCTTTTGGGATACCTACTTTTTAAGATAACAGATCCTAACCATAAAACTAGGTGTCCTAAAAGAGGGGTAGGGTATGAGCCGCTAAGTCGAAAGTATTTATGAATAAGTACCTAGACCCCCAAAAGTAGGTACAATAATGGCCCAAAGATTACTTCCCAGAGGCTCCTCATATACTACCATTATTTATTAGGTCCCAAAAAGCCATCCTTGTTATGGTTTGAGGGACTTAATGCCATAATGTAATTTTTGGGCCCTAGGAAGTATTCATGAATAAGTACCTAGACCCCCAAAAGTAGGTACAATAGTGGCCCAAAACCTATAAAAGGCTATTATTCTACATACTTTTGGGGTCCAGGTATAAGTACCTACATAGAAAAGGAAAGTTGGAAGCTTCCCAAAGCGGCACCTATGTGATTGCTCAAGCTCAAACCTATTTGGGGGGTCGTCTTTACAGAGGGCTTAGGGTGTCAGGTGAACAGTGGGTAATTAAACCGTCTCATTGGATTTGACGACTTCTTTTTGGATTGAGCAACTGGGCGTTTAAGTAACCAGGGAGAAAAAGGTATAAACTTCTATTTCATAATGGTTTCATTAAGCAAAAAAGTATTAAAGTATGGTACTCCAAAGCCCAGGAAAAATTCGCGTTTCGGTGTGCCCACCTCCGTGCGACTGGGATAGCCGCCTGTGAGCTGCGGGCTCAGAGTGCTGATGTCGTTGGGGTTTGGGGTTTGGGATTGAGGGATGTTTAGGGTTAAGGGATGTCTGGGTTTAGGGTTGGGTTGATAGTTTCAAGGCTTTGTGCTCAGGGCTTCTCTGCCTTGGGGCTTGTACACTACAGCCCCTTGTACGGCAATAGGTACTACCAACCACCTTAAATGCGAGTATGTAGTACGACTTTTCACGACTCCGGCTCAACCCTTGCACGACTGAGGAAGAACATAATATTGGGGCCGCAATAGTTTGAATAGGGTTTGGGTGGGTATATTATACTTTATGGTTATAATAAGGAACCCCTCATATAAGTATAAGTAATTATTCAGTGGGTATAATATAGAGTTATAATAAGGAACCCCTGTGTTAGTATAGGTAATTCTTCAGGCCCCTTTTATAGCCAGAATAGCATGACCCAATCAGGCGGCTCGAGTTCTACCACACCTCTACCCTAGGGGTTATGGGTTTAGGCTGCAAGGGTTTAAACGGTTTAGGGTTTAGGGGTTTAGGGTTTAGCTTCTAGCAAGAATCCAAGCTGTCACCCGTGCAATCGAGCCCTTCCAATTAGGGACTACTTGGAGGCCAAAGTATACACTATCTGGTTACATGGACCATCATGGACCCATAGGCCCATAGGGCTCTACTATGATACGGGGACCTTGAACCGCAAAGCCTTAACGTATTCAAGCTATTTTGGCCGACATAGCACCTTGGCTTGCGATTCGGTGTTGAGGCGATTGTTTTGATTGTTCTTCGGTTTATCATCATTGGCTTCTGGAATAATAACTAAGCATTCATTGAGCTTGAGGATATTCAGGATGATTCAGGTGTTCAGTGATCAGCGAGCAGTGTAGCTGCTGCGAGTACGACTGTGAGCAGTCTCCATCACAAGCATCACAGCCATCGTCGATGCGTTATTTACCGCATACTGAGTTGAATTCAATCAGGGAGTAAGTTTAGAGTTTGCGCCTACGCTTCGTCGCCGCAAAGGGCTCTGCATCACCTCTGTCGCTTGAGCACTTCTTGCGAGGATCTACATTGAGTACTCTTTCGGGCGTATGTGGAATGTGCGGCAAAACTCCCACAACTCTCGTTGCTCAGACACCCCTACTATATTGGACGATGCCATACTACCATAGTGAAGCCATCAGCCTAGATGCGATCCCCCAACTACCCTCTATTACACCCCAAATACCCACAATTAAGGATCATGAGGGCTCGATTACAGGGCCATTGGGGGTCCTGGAGAGTAAACATAATAACGTGTTTCGCCTCAAGGCTTCCCCCAAGGTGCGGCAGTTTTCTCCTCAAGCTGAAAGCCTCGAAGCCTATAGCGAAAAGACTCTAATAAATCACGAATTCTGCTGTCCCCACAGCATTCATGTGAACTCCACAACCTGACGACCAACTTCTGGCACATCAACCGCTGGAAACCCTAATGGGCCTGGGGTATCTTCCGGTTCAAGAGCTGGCGCAACTTCCACGGCCTGCACTTTAACAGAGGTTTCCGGGTCGGGTTTCCCTTAGCACTAATTTCGGCAGCTCCTCCAACACGTTGTCCTGATGCCCACATCCCTCTTGTGATGCTTGATCGCCACACCAAGCGCAGGGAGACGGGAGGCCGAGTTCGAAAATTCTAAAGTCTAAACCAGCGGCCCCTCGTAAGGTCTGCAAGGCCAAAGCACCTTGATGCCAACCTCTACCAAGGCCATGTAAACTGCAATGATAGCTGCTTCTGTCACCCTATGACGCCGGCAGGAGAGGCTTAGCATCCTATGCCCTGAACTGTGAAGCTTTTTCAACCCCGAAGGTTGATCCCTCACTTGGTAGCAAGATATGACAAGATCCGTGCTACCTCAAGCAGGGGAAAACGTCGCCTCCACTGCCTTTGGACGCCGGCGGAGTGCCTGTAGCTCGGCTTAGGACTTCAGATCCACTACACTGTTTTGGGCAGCAGCTGCTTCCAGGTGAAGTTAGGACTGTGCTCACCATCATGCTCACAGATCTGATATTTTGTTTTCACTGATGATGAACATGAGCACTAAGAATCCATCGCACAGAGACGGTTTTTCAAGGCCTGGTCGGCGACGCCCCGAAGGAAGGGATGTTGGAAAACCTTGCCAAGTTGAGGCTGCAGAAACACAGAAGCGTACTGTTCTGGTGTATACCACCATGAAGCTAACTGTATGAGAGGGTCTGGAAGGGACATCAAATCTTGAGCCACTGGGCTCAGTGGCTGAGGCATTGCAGGAATACCCGCGATTTTGTACACCGCAGATTCACAACGTGCAAGAAAAACCTCGAGCGAAGATCGATCCCAAACCCTAAACCCTGTAGGGTTTCGGGTTTACCTGGACCCCAAAAGTACGTAGAATAATGGCCTTTCACAGGTTTTGGGACATTATTTAACCTACTTTTGGGGGTCTAGGTACGGTTTACTAAACCCTAAACCCTAGGGTCCCAAACAATCAAAACCTGCCTCGACAGCGGTCGGGCGGGCCTGACGGCTCTTCGTAAGCCTGCAACTACCAGGGTTTCAGGTTTAGATAGCACGGTTTAGGATTTAGGGGTTTAGGGTTTTGGGGTTTTGATTTTCATAGCTGGGGCACTGAACATCAATGAGACTTGAAGGACGTCAACACGAATTGCTCAGCTTGGGTGCACAACATTTCCAAAACATGCCGTGGTCGTCAGAACAGACAAAGCGGACGCGATGACCATGCGAGTCGCATGCGAGCTCTTTGCCAGGCGATGGACTTCGCAAGTTTGCAGAACCCTTACCAAGAGGGTCCATATTTACTACTGCTACTTAAACAACTCCGCACACCCGTAGTAGGGATGTTGTTTTGGGCGCCTCTTCCGCAACGGTAGAATGTGTGTGTGTGTGTGTGCATATGCATATATATATATATATATTGTGTGCATGGACCCTCTCTCGTTCTTCAGCCCTCGTAGTCAGCCTTATGTTTAGAAGCCTTACCGAGGCCAATAGCCACAAAAGTGGCGCAGTCTTCTGCGGATTGCCAAAGGGCCCTACTGTACTTTGCAGAAACATCCAAGCAATTGCTCGAAACCCTAAAACCTAAACCCTGAACCCCTAAACCCTAAACCCCTAAACCCTGAACCACAGACCCTAAACCCTAAACCCAAAACTCTAAACCCCTAAACTCTAAACCCTAAGACCCTAAACGAGATAGGCATGACAACCGGCCGCAGAGTCTAATACTTAGAGAATTTCGGGATCTGGGCCGTCAGGCCTTCGGAGGTTTAGGATTAATTTAGGGTTTGCGGCTGAGGGCGCCAAACTCAGGAGACATCTGGCTATCTTGTCAACCAGGGTGTAGACAAGCTGCAGCCAAACACAGATGTCGGCCAGCTCCTGGGAAAAGGACGTCTCAAACCCCTGAACACCGACCACGAAACGGAGAGACGCACAAGCGCAAGTGCTGCACACTACAGTACAGCCCACACCCACTGGAGTTGATGGCGATAGAGCTGAAGCTATTATAGTCCTCGCCGTCCCCGTGAGAGCAGTAGCAGTGACAGCTGCGAAGCCAGTTGCGCCGGGTACTGACTTTTTCGAGCCGTGAACTCCCCTGATACATCCATAACTCACACAACTACTTAGAATTCCTAGACCCTCCTCCAACCCTGGAAGCTCGCACCGAATCCCAAAGCTACGCCCCGAGGCTCCGGGGAGCAGTGTCCAGAGGGTCGTGGTGGTACCGTCATGCCCGTGATCCTTCATCGGGTGATTTCTCGCTTGACCTATGTACTCCCCAAATGAAGGTTTCGGATAACCTAGGGCTTCATGTGTTGGGGCCTTTAGGATAGGGACTCTACCAATTATCCTGTGCAGAAATCCGGAAGTGCAACCTAAGTTTCATAAACCCCAACCCTAAAGGATCCTTCGTATGGGTCATCTCTAAAGTGTTCTTAAGGGAGCACTTACAGGATCATGGGGCTTGGCAACGAGGCTAATAGATATGGTAACTATACGAAGTACTTATACCTCCGATTCAGATTATACCTTACAACCTTACTTACTAAGTGTGATGCGAGGATGCATAGTCTGGGTCAACTCTAAAGAAGGTTTGCGGCTTAGGGGTTTAGGGTCCAGGGCGTCGTCTACCTGGACCCTGAAAGTATGTATAGAATAGTAGCCTTTTATAGGCTTTGGGTCACTATTCTACCTAAACCCTAAACCCCTAACCCCTAAACCCTAAACCCTAAAACCCTAAACCCTAAACCCTAAACCCTCAACCCTACTTAGGGGCTAGGTATGCTCCATACACCCCAAGGCGTGGAGGATCCATGAGCCCCGGCCACGGAAGGCGAGATGCGCTCAGGACATGCAGTTCCCAGAGAGCCCAATACCCCTTAATTAAGGAATATAGCATAAATCATATTATGAAGCCCTATACAATTTAAGCCATGTTCCTTAATGAAGGCGTATTGGGCTCTCTGGGTTTAAGTAGGAGTCAAGATTAGGGGGCCCCTTGGGGATATAGACCCTGTCGATAAAGTCCGGAAGTAGGATTAAGAAGGATCCCCGGTAAAGTGTCTCCCAAGTACCACCTGGGATTTAGGAGTTGGCTCCTTCGGACCTGATATACGACAATGGAAAAGCAAGAAGTGCAGATGGCACGCAGCCGCAACAAGCCTGCTGCACTAATCTACCAACTCGATAATCACAACTTCAACTGCAACACCACTTTCGGCGATGAGAAGCAGTGCATGTTGCATGTAGATCAGCCAGAGAGATACCAGCTGCAGGGGCAATTACCTACGTGAGACTATGGCTTTGTCTGGGATTTACGGGGGGGGGTAGCGGCGGAGTCTTGATCATCGAGAGGTCTTGGCTTTAGGGTCTGGGAGTCGGAGTCCTGCAGTAGCACGTCGGGGTTTAGGCTTAAGGTTTCTTGGTGGTTGGGGTTGTTTTAGGCTTGGGGTTATCATTTAGGCTTTAGGATTTTAGGTCATTTAGGGTTTAGGATGTGTTCGACGACTTATTCCGCTGTGCTACTCTCCAAGTTCCCGTGTGGAGCTAGTGCTTTGATTGTAGGTTGCTGTATAATCGGGCCTTCGGGTTTAGGGTCACTTAGGGCTTAGGGTTTAGGGTCATTTGCCTAGGGTTCGGGGATGTTCTGATTTAGCATAATTTCGGGTTTGGTGTTACGTGGTGTTTAACTTCATGTAGTGTCTGAGTAAATTTAGAGCATCAGATCAGGGCCAATGTCCACAGCTCCAAGGCTCAGCCATTACACACGGAGGACAACAGCAAGAGGATAGGGATTAGGTTTTCAGGAACAAGCATTGCAGCAACGGTGGTGGAAGATGTATCAACTCTGCCAGCCATGTATGCTTTCACTCGGAACATCCTCCAGAACCGTGAGCCCTGAAACCCTAAACCCTAAACCCCCGAGTAGCGGGACCGCGTAAAACCTTCATTTTTAGGGTTCCCTATTATGATCTCTTTTTACAAGAGTCCTTAAAAAGGTAAGGGACCGTATACAAAACCTTGATTTTTAAGGTTCCCTATTTTGATTTCTTGATATAAGTTGAGAGCCCCCTAGAATGCTTATCACCTATTCACTTAGTGGGGCATGGCTTGGGTTTTGGCGTGGACACGGCTCGGGTTTGGGGCTTGACACGGCTTGAGAGGGCTACAAATTACAAATTATACATTATAAATTATAAATAAATTATAAAATAGTATAGTTCTAGTCTAGTCTAGTCTATAGCGTAGTTACAACCGTATAGTCGTATAGTTTCAATGTCAATATAAGAATAATATTCTCAATATTAAAAAATGTATCACTTCTAAATTATAACTTATAACTTATAACTAACTTGTAACTAGGCAAACCAAAAAGTTCTGTGATGTGAAAATTGAAACGTTAGGCCGATAGAATTTAACACTTCTAACTGTAGAGGCTAGGAAATGCAACAGGGTTGGTGTACCCACACGGTAGTCATACGGCTGTTATCTTGACCAGGGGTGAGACTTATTTTCTTCAGTGAGGCAATTACGTTATGCGATTATGTGATGTAAGTCTGACTATGTGCGCTAGGGAGATTTGATTTAAGATTTATGATTCATGAATCCATGAATCATGATATATATTTGTATTTATATTTATGTGATTTGAAGTTATGTGAATGTGGTCGTCTCTTTGTCAGCAGAGCAAATGAGTGGTCCATACGGTCCATACGTGACACCAGCCGTCTGCAGCTTCAACGGAAATCAGTCCTCGAGACCCATGGATGAGCTGAGACGTGTCTGCAGTTCCACAGTTCTCGAGAGTCCTCGAAACCCATGGATGAGCGGACCCGTGGCTACAGTTCCACAGTCCTCGAGAGTTCTCGAGAGTCCTCGAGAGTCCTCGAGAATCCTCGAGATCCATGGATGAGCCGAGCCGTGTCTGCAGTTCCACAGTCCTCGAGAGTCCTCGAGAGTCCTCGAGAGCCTCGAGACCCATGGATGAGCCGAGCCGTGTCTGCAGTTCCAGAGTCCTCGAGAGTCCTCGAGAGTCCTCGAGACCCATGGATGAGCCGAGCCGTGTCTGCAGTTCCACAGTCCTCGAGAGTCCTCGAGAGTCGTCGAGAGTCCTCGAGACCCATGGATGAGCCGAGCCGTGTCTGCAGTTCCACAGTCCTCGAGACCCATGGATGAGCCGAGCCGTGTCTGCAGTTCCAGAGACTTCGAGAGTCCTCGAGAGTCCTCGAGACCCATGGATGAGCCGAGCCGTGTCTGCAGTTCCACAGTCCTCGAGAGTCCTCGAGTCCTCGAGAGTCCTCGAGACCCATGGATGAGCCGAGCCGTGTCTGCAGTTCCACAGTCCTCGAGAGTCCTCGAAATTCCTCGAGAACTATGCATGAGCCGAGCCGTGTCTGCAGTGGTAGAGTTCTCGAAAGTCCTCGAGAGTCCTCGAGAGTCTTCGAGAGTCCTCGAGAGACCCGAGCCGTGTCTCACCGTCACTTGAGCAAATAGAAGAACGTTACTTTGGAATGCATCGAAGCCAAACACGGCTCTGACCTTGGCTGACTCTCGAGGACTCTCGAGGAGTCTCGAGGAGTCTCGAGGACTCTCGAGGACTGTGGAACTGTAGACACGGCTCGGCTCATCCATGGGTCTCGAGGACTCTCGAGGACTTTCGAGGATTCTCGAGGACTGGTGAACTGCAGACACGGCTCGGCTCATCCATGGGTCTCGAGGACTCTCGAGGACTCTCCAGGACAGACACGGCTCGGCTCATTCATGGGTCTCGAGGACTCTCGAGGACTCTCGAGGACTCTCGAGGACTGTGGAACTGCAGACACGGCTCGGCTCATCCATGGGTCTCGAGGACTCTCGAGGACTCTCGAAGACTCTGGAACTGCAGACACGGCTCGGCTCATCCATGGGTCTCGAGGACTCTCGAGGACTCTCGAGGACTGTGGAACTGCAGACCGGCTCGGCTCATCCATGGGTCTCGAGGACTCTCGAGGACTGTGAAACTGCAGAGTCTCGAGTCGAGGACCCCCCCCCCCCCCCCCCCCCCCCCCCCCCCCCCCCCCCCCCCCCCCCCCCCCCCCCCCCCCCCCCCCCCCTTCCCTGCCCCTACCCCTTTGAAACCATAAACCTCTAAAGGGGTAGCTCTAACAGGTACCTACAGCAATGGCTGCATGCTCATACATATACATTCCGCTGCCCATTGGCTCACAGTGGTTTTACCATATTGAGACAAGACAAGCTCTCCTTGCGTAGCAAGACAAAACAACTACTGTCCGTGTGCAGGGCGCTGCCCTTTGATCCTTAGGGAATAACTGGTCATACACCTCCTCACAAGGAGTATTCCTTGGGGGTGTATCGGCACAGTTTTCTGGTAGCGGAGCCCGGAAAGGGCCGCCCGCCTCACAAAGTCCGCTACAGCGGTCGGCCTCGCCGAACGCTTAACCAAGCGGATAAGAGGCAGCACAATGTCGAGCTCGCATAGCGAAGCCGACGGCAGTTCCCAATCCTCCGGGGGATATGAGAACGAAGAGACCTCCCAAGGTCCAGCTACTTATGTCGCACAGTCATATGCAACATCTGACCGCATGCTTGCATCATTAGGCATAACGCCCAAGATCGCGCCTGCCTATGATGGCACCACCTCGTGGTTTGAGTATGAACAGTTGATTGACGACTGGTGCGACATAACAACGCTGGATGACACCAAAAGAGGTCCGTCTCTCAAGACGAGGCTCTCCGGATTGGCCGCAGTACAAAAAGAATCACTCAACCGAGAAAGGCTTGCAGCCCCAGATGGAGTAGATTACTTCAAGAAGAAGATGCGTCCATTTTTCGTGAAAGGAGAACAGTACGTTTTCCTGTGGCGTTTCCTCGGCCTATTCAAGGCATGGAAGGGCAACCAAGACTTTGTGACTTGGATTGCTAAGTTTGAGATCGTGCTACAGCGCGTGAGAAACTCATGGATGGATCTCTTACCAGAGATAGCTCTGGAAGATGCCCATCCGGATTTCATGCAGGCTGTGCAGGCAGATCAAACCTTCATGCGCCTACAGGATGCAACCGAGAGAGACACATACGCCGCACGTTTCTTCGAAACATGGAACAAGGAACGCCTTGATAATCATCGAAGAGCGTTTCCTCTAAATGATAATCTCCTAGCTCTCCTCTTCCTAGTGCAGTCCGACCTAAATGAGATGCAACGTGAGAGGTTGGTAACAGCATTGACCAACCAAGGTTACCGAATTGAGACCTACACGTACCCTATAGTACGGCAGACCATGTTCGATCAGTTCTCAACGACCAGAACTGGTCTGCAGGATCCCAATATTCGGCACACTTCTCACAAGAAGGACCGCCATGGAAGGAGAGATCAACGCCGCAAACGCGGAGGTCGAAACTTCCTCATCCTCGATCAGGGTGAATACGACGGAGTCGATGGATTCTGGCTCCAAGACGAAGACACCCTTGAGGAAGGCTTTCTTGCCGCCGAGGATGAAGAAGCTGTCTTCTGGACAGTTGACGACCATGAAGCCTTCGTTGCAAGGAGATTCAAAAAGGGAAGAAGACCAAGAATGCGTCCCGGATCACCGGGAAGAGCAAAGGGTGGCAAGCGAAAAGGACGTGGCCGTTTTAGGTCATACCGCGGAAAAGGGAGAGCCAACCAGGCAGAACATGATCCAACTGATTCCAGCTATTTCGGTAAAGGTAAAGGAAAAGAAAAAGGAAAAGGTGGAAAAGGCAAAGGAAAAGGAAAGGACAAAGGAGATAAAGGAAGCTCCTTCAAAGGTACAAAATCAAAAGGCAAAGGTAAGGATACAGCTAAGTCTGCCTCCTTACAAGGAGACCAAACTGGATCTCCACAGGCCTATGAAAGTTCCACCGCACCGAGCTGGGATTCATGGTATGAGGACAGTTATTATACTGACTCCAGTTGGAATTATGCCGCTTATGACGATCAAACGTCTTATACATACTATGCATCACAAGCCTCACGAAGAAAGACACGGAAAAAGAAGAGAAGAAATCAAGCAGGATCATCAGGTAGAGGCACAGATCCGAGCGCGCACCAAGAACCCGTGTACAACTCATCAGTGAGTTACGTGCCCCAGGTTTTGAACCATCCGAGGGGCAAGGTGTGGAGACTGCAACAGCAGTGTTTCCGTTGCAGCACACCGTCCTATCTGCTCTCACCGAGCGGATCAATCTTGATAAGAGCCCTACCTTTGTCATTCTTGACTCTGGTTGTACTAGGGCTATGGGTTCCCGCTATGCGGTGAACAGGCTTATCAAGGCCGTGAAGCAACATGCCCCAGGCATGATTGATTTCACTTTTTCACCTTCGAACACGAAGTTCTCTTTCGCAGATAGTGAAACAGCTCTTATCAAGGAGCGTGTAACTCTATGGTTTAACACAACTCCAAGAAGAGATACAACCATAGAAGTTCTGGATCAGGGGAGAGTTCCCATTTTGTTCTCCATCGAACAGATGAGGAATCTAAGAATGACCCTCGAGTGTAGTCCAACAGCTGACCTAGCAACGTGTGAAGCTTTCGGTTTGTACAAAACCCCTCTTCCGATTAGTACCAATAACCATTTGGTATTGGACCTTCTAGGCTTTACTTCCACCAGGAAGTACCTCCCTAAGTCAGGTACGTCGTTCAGTGCGACGGAGACTGCTCTAGGAGCCAATAAGCCTTATGTTAGGATACCGGAAGGTCGCTGTCCAGCCTGTGCCGGACAGAAAAAGGCTCACACGTACCTTAAGGGTTGTGACAAAGCACCTGAGGGAGCCGCTGATCCACCACCGAAGAGGATTTCAGGGAAAAAGAAGCCTCTTCCATCTGATCCGGCAGAATCATCTGCCAAGAAATTTGATCCACCAGAATCATCTGGAGATGTTCCTGAGCCTTCCGGACCATCGGAACCATCATCAGGTTCTAGGGACAAACCTGCAGAATCCTCTGCATCACATGAACCTCCAGAAGAAGAAAGACTTGAAGTTCCACCTGCGAAGATAAAGACTCCAAAGGGTCTTAAAAACCTTCTGAAGAAATCCCGCAAATATGCGGTTAAATCTCCTGTTGAAGAGAAGTCTAAGGTCCCAGGAGCTGATGACGGGACGGAGGTAAGACCACTTGAGTCAAGAGAATACCCGGCTCCTGGTACAGACTCACCTACAGGTGAAGAGATTGTCGCAGAACCTTCGCCATCTCTTCCCATTGCTCTTCGCAGGATTCATGAGAAGCTTAAGGACCCTGTAGAACTCTATAAGCTTCACCTTAAGCACCGTCATATGAGTACGGATCAGTTCAAGCGACGCACAAAAGCCTTACAGATCCCAAAGGAGATATACGAGCTATATGACCAACTGGTCAAAAAGTGTTCAGCCTGCCAGGAACATGTGAGAGCTCCTTCAAGAGCGAAGATTTCTGGTTTAAGATCAGAGACTTTCGGTGATCTCACCTTCGTAGATCACGGTGAGCTTCCAATTCCCGGCAAGGATAGTCGCTTAGTATTTCTTATTCTCTATGATGGAGCAACAAACTTGTTGACTGCCGAAGTAGTCCAGGATAAAGAAGAACATACTACAATGTCGATTATGAATGACTACTTTGAGAAATTTCAGATCAACCCAAAGGTTGTAGTTGGAGATCAAGCATTCATGACTCCAAAAATGGAGGCTTATTACAATCGGCAGAATATCAAGCCTGTGGCAACAGGACCTGGAACACCATGGCCCAACAGGGCCGAAGCTGCTGTAAGATTGCTGAAGCATCAGATTAAGCTCATACTTCAGATCCTGAAGGATGGTGACCCGCAGTATAACGGAATCACCATGAAGTATGGCAACCTCGTTCGCCAAGCATGTTTGGCAAGAAACTCTTCGATTACCTACGGAGGAGTTACTCCTTTAGAAATGGCCTTTGGAAGGCGTCCTCGAGATGTTATAACACCAGAGAACGCTGATCCCAATCAGTTGACAGGTAATCCAACTGATACGGAAGTCACTGCGAGAGCCATTAAGGAGCTTGCCAACAGGGCTTACCAAGAGGCACGCCAATCTGATGATCTGCGTAGAGATCTTGCAGCCAGACTGTCAATGACCCAAGGACCTTTCTCTTTGGGAGATAAGGTTTTCTACTGGTCAGAAGATAAGTCTAAGATTGGATCCACTGGGTCCAAACATGGATCTTGGCTAAAAGGTAAGGTGATCTCCGAACTCGGAGGATCCATGGTAGGTGTGGATCTTGGAACACGCATCGTCCGCGTCAATATCTCAAAACTGAGGAAAAACTATGACATAACATCTGATGTGGAGATTCCTCTCGCGCCTGATGAGGAAACTCTGACGTCAGAAGGTTCTGACCACGCAAGTTGCATGGTCACCTTCGATGCTTCCCTGCAGTCGACAGACCTAACGATTCCACATCAAGAGTGTCACTGGCAGGTCACCAGCACTGGGAAGATTGACTTCCTAGAACTCTACGGCGGATCTCCCCGCATGAGTCACAAAGCTGCCCTGTCAGGTCTTCGAGTAGGTCAGCCAGTCGATTTGCGTAGCGGTCTAGATCTTGAGCAACCGCAAGGTCGCTCCAATCTTCTTAGGATCATCAAGGAACAAGAACCTACTATTATTGTTATGTCACCGGACCATTCTCAGTGGTCTAGCTGGTACTCACAGTGGAAGAAAGGCTCTGCCAAGAGACTTTCTGTTTTAAAATTCTGTGAATCGGTCGCAGACCACCAAATGAAGCTCGGACGTTACTTTGTTCTTGAGAACCCATACTACAGCAGGCTCTGGTCTTCACCAGAAGCAAAACGCCTGTTTTCTAATCATAAGATCAGCTATGAGGTCTGTAACCTACAGGCCTATGGCATGAAAGATCCAACAGGATACTATGAATCGAAATCCTCGATTTTTATGCACAACTTGCCACCGCAAGTTCTAATTCCTCTCCAGAGACATTCTGCCAAAACGAAATCTCCAACATCTCCACCAGGAGACGAAAAGGGTATTCAAGGCTACGGTCTTAAAACGAAACTCGCACAAGTGTATCCTTATGAATTCTGTGAGACCTTTGCCTCGTGTTTGGCAAGATTCCTGAAACGAGATGCGTATGCATCTCATCTGTCTTTAGTCACAGACATACTAGAATACTCTGGAGATGAATGCCTCCAGGGACTTTCGGAACTTCTTGATCAGGAGTATTCGCTTTTGACAACAAATCCTCTCAAGGATTCAAAACTCCTGCAAGATCCGAAAATCAGATCACTTGTTGCTAGAGTAAATTCTTTATCGAGTAAAACTGAATTACCATTGCATCATTCCAAACCATCACCGTCCCTTGATGCCTTGGTGTCAGACATTACTCGCCTTAGATCAAGACTCTTACCAGGGTCTGGTTTCGAACAGTGTACTCTATACAGAGGTACATTTGGAACAGTTAAAGCACTCACCAGTGTAACTGATGGCGTTCTTGTCTTCTGGAACAAGAAGAAGCCCAATTCGACTATGACGTGTTGCTTGCCGCACCAGGTTTCCTGGAACAAGGTACACCCATCAACCTTCTCGGGGGTGCTATTCCAGATGACAGGCGGCAAGACTTCACCGTCCGTGCGAACACCGCCGGATGTAATCATGTCGGACGAAGAGGTTTCGCCGTCAGACCCGTCAGAACCAATGAGCACTAATCGCTCACGGATCACATCTGACGATGTCTCTATGCCGGAACCAGATCAGCCGATGCCTCCCGGCACGCCGCCGTCGCGTCCTCCTCCTCCCATACCTCCACCGCGACTACCGGCCGTTTCCTCCGATGAGCCCGTGGCTCCTGCTCGGGCTAAGCCTCGCGTGCATCCGCCTCCTCGCGTTCCGTCTCCTCGGCGTCTGGGGGGTGATGTGTCGCCAAGGTCTTCATCGGAAAGGAAAGTTTCGCCACACAAACAGAAATCACCTTCACAGGTGCCGACACCAAAACCTAAACCGAAGGCACATCCACAGGGACCCATTCTTCCGTTACAACAAGATGAAGAAGACACTGAAGAAGAACTGGTCCCAGACGACCCCGGACAACCGTCCGCTCCTCCTCACACTTCTGGTTCACCAGAACCGGAGAGCGATGCCGAGTCAGAAAACACAAGGTATTACTCTGATGAGGAAGGTGACTTGGTCGTAGATGAGAAGGACTGGGTCCTTCTCACAGAAGAACAGAAACTGTGCAGTAACACAGGTTCTTTCTCCATGCCTCGGTACATGCATGGCGGACCCGTAGACATCAGAGAGGTAACATCAAGAGTGAGGTCAGACCGAACACGGTATAAACCCACTAAAAGGTTCCGATCTGACATCCGTGAAGAGTATGATCTTCTCACGGAAGAGGACAAGGCCTTATCTCTAAGTTCCTCCAGGAACTCAGCGAACTTAACCCAGAAGGCACAGCGGAAGGAGGCAACCGCCAAGGAAAAGCGTGAGATGAAGAAACAGTTTGATGAAGCGAAAGCAGCAGAATATCAGAGCTGGCTAGACAATGATGTCTTTGAGCTCGTCGATACACGGAAACTCGGAAACATCCGAAATTATGTCACTGGTCGATGGGTCCTGACTCTAAAAAGAGACAAGGACGGAAACTTCCTTAAGTGCAAGGCCCGATGGGTCCTGAGAGGTTTCCAGGATCGACAGAAGGACATTCAGCAAACTGATAGTCCTGCTGCGAGTCGCCCAGGTTTCCGCTTAGCGATTCAACTAGCAGCTAACAAGCTGTGGAATCTGACACACATCGACCTAAAGACTGCTTTCCTGCAGGGTGAAGCCTATGATGAGTCGAGAGACATAATCTGTCAGATTCCTCCTGAAGCAGGTTATCCTTCCTACATTGCAGCGAGGATGAAGAAACCCGCTTATGGACTTAACGATGCACCTCGAAGATGGTGGAACATCGTTGATAAGGCACTCCTGTCTTATGGCCTGGTGCCAACCCGTGCGGATCGCTGTACATATGTTCTGTATGGTAAGAAGTCTGCAACAGCAGATGCTGAGCTCAAGAAGTCTCAGCCAAAGACCATGGAATCAGCGATTGACTATCTCCTAGATCCCATAGCAGGCAACAATGCCAAGGGTAGACAGGTACATGGAGTAGTCTGTTTGCATGTAGATGACCTGTGCATGGCCGGTGATGACACCTTTCGTAAGGCCGTGATTGAATCGATCAAAAAGGAATTTGCAGTAGGTTCTGAAGATACGAATGATATTATGTTTGTAGGACAGAGATTAGTCTGGAAGGATGCTACAGCATCAGTGCCAGCACATATCTCAGTAAATCAGAACCTAGCTGTTGAAGCTCTAGAAGAAATTGTTTTTGACAAGAAGCTCAACAATGAGCAACAATGCACACCACAGCAGCACACTGCTTATAGAAGTGTTTTAGGACAGATCAACTGGCTACAAAGCCGGACTCAAGCTCACATCTGTTATCGCTTCAGTAGGTGTGCGAGCAAGGCTGCCAAGCCTACTATCGGTGATATTCGAGAATTGAACAAGCTTGTTAGGATTTTGAAGTCTACCGAAGTAGAATTGCGTTTTTGGCCGCTGAAAGGAAATCTCAGAATCCTCGGTTACCCTGATGCTTCCTACAGGAACAATGATGACAAATCATCTCAGAGAGCACATGTTATTTTCCTTGCTGAAGATCGAAATCCGAAGCTAAAAGGAATGAAACAATCAGCAGCAGCTGCTTCTTCCAAGAAGAATGATTTCTCTGAATCCTCTATCAAGGAAACATCCTCGAGAGGTAGCCTGGTGGACTATGAGTCTCACAAGATTACGACAACCACAATGTCCACAACAGTGGCAGAGCTTAACGCACTGATGCGTTGCTTTGGTACCTGCCTGTTCCTCAAAGGACTTTGGGCAGATCTCTCATCAGAGACCGTACCTATACATATCAGAACAGATGCGAACAATCTTGTGACAACAGCAGGCACGACACACCTTCCAGAGCAAAAGGAAACTCACCATCTTATACAGATGCTTCGTAAGGAATCCAACTCTGGATCTCTAGATGATCTAGCTCATGTAAGCTCGAAGTACTGCCTAGCTGATGCATTAACAAAGCATTCGGCACAACCTGATGAGCTTATCAAGGCTCTGGAAACAGGAAACTTACCAGAAACAGACATTCATCCACCCTTCCGTGAACTTCTTCAACATAAAGCTTTCACTGTTCGGTGGATCATAGACAACCTTAGGAATGCCGCTACAGCGGTAGCCTTCCTTGGAATTGATGTCTCAACAGAGATTTACCGATTATTTTACTGCCAAGGAACATGGTGGTAGTCTTGTTTGCTGGTAGCACAACCATGTGCTGGATTTTCTATTTAGACTGTTTTTCGTCTAAAAGAAAATTTGTGTCTGCAAGCTGCGTTTTCATCAAGATCCAGACATGTTCATGAGAACTATATGTTCTGTATCATCCGCAGCCGCTTTCAGCCTCGAGCACAGCCAGCCTTTTGAGCTAACCAAGCATTCCTGATCCTGTTTGGTCATCGTGCCGTAATGAGCACACGATCAAACTTCCGTAGCCGTGATGGACACGCCCTACCCAGGGCAGTACAGGCGTACCATGAGCGACATCCACACATGGATAGCTCTTACCCCGAGTCTCGTCGGGAAGCATCACGTCGACACACCGAACACGGTGGACACCGATTTCACAAACGTGAGAAAAATAACGAGCCTCCATACATTTACATGGGTCACCAACAGGTGTTCAATCCGCGTCCAAGAGATCTTGCTGACCTGATCTTACGATGTGGCCATGCGAGTCGAGCAAGGCTCACTCCAATCTCCAGACATGGAGTCAGGCTCTACGAAGGAGTCCTTCAAGGACCATGGGACAACAGTCCCCTTTTATACTGGGATAACAACGTGGGTAATCACGCTCGTGATCCACGCCAGTTCTGTACGATGCTTGCACATCACCTTCAGACTGGCCTCCCACAGGAGGTAAAACAATGTGTGAGTCTTGATGCATCTGGAGAATATGACTATTCCTCCTCAGTGCCAAGACTGACAGAGGTAACAGGTCTCTCACCAGAGATGTGCTTCCACATTCTTTCCAAGACCAACAAGTCGGAAGGTGGTTGGCACACTCAACAAGACACCTTCAGAATCAGCGCCAAGATCTCTTTGCTGGCCAACACAATTATCTTCTGGACATGTCCAAGTTGGCCGATGCAGAGCTCGCACAATATTCACCACAAGAGATCGCGCTTGGTGTTCTCCTTAACACTAAGTCCAGGTTCGTGGTCACTATGGTTTATGACCAAGATGGCAAGGCCGAAACAACAATTGCCGCCGTTACCATCCCACAGGATGCAAATGTAATGACCATGACCAAACTTTTCCTCTCGGCAGTGGGAGGACACGGTTCACGACGAACTCTACCAAGAGCTGAAGAACCAGATCCTGAAGAAGAGAGGCCAAGGTCACACATGACCATCTCAGACTTCATGGCAACGGGGAGCAATCCTGTGCAGTCCCATGCACAGCGTCTCTCCACTAACGCGCCAAGGCCCGTAGGCATGGAAGATTTTGTTCGACAGAACAACCCTTGTTACATCATGCATGCCACGGACTTACAGGCATTATCCTCAATCCTGAGGCATGGTCTGGTACCATCAAACCTCCTATCGCAGGTGGTTACCTCACCAGGTCTTCAAGCTCTCGTGAATGAAAACAGTCGTTCCAACAGGGACACTGTTCAGTTTTCAACGCTAAACCTGGCGAATCCTAATCCGACTTTGCTGCGTGCCAACAAGGCACTGCTTCTAGTATTCGACGCAAATAACGTAGTGAACGAAGTCACAAACATGTGGCAGTCGCAAGCAGGGATGTTTGCTACACCAGAGGTAGTGCATGCCCGTACTCTTAGCGCCGTATTTGCACCCTCTGAAACACTCTGGGTATCATCGCAATACGATGAGCTCAAGAGCATCGGACCATGGTGGGCAGACCACTGCTCCGAACAGATGCCGTCAGCGACTTACGAGTCGAAGAAATGGTGCTCAAATTACGGCCAAGAGATCGAATCGACACTTCGCAAGATGTCAAGGCGAAATCTGCCTCCAGAGCCTCCCAAGGCTAGATCTTCTCACAAGAAGTCTTTCTCTCTGCCAAATACAGAGGCTGACACAGCTCCAAACCTGGAGCAAACCGCTTCTGCAGGTGAAGTACCTCCGAAAACGGAGACTACTGCAAAGGAGATCCATCCGAGATCCAAGCTCGCCCGGCAGGCCGAGGCCGACAAGGATCCGGACAGTCTTATGGGACAGCTCTGGAACTCCGACGGCACCAGAAGCGCCACTGAAGTTCTTAAGATAACGACAGGTCACAAACCTCCAGAACCTGTTCAGGATACTTCTGCCAACGTAGTTCCTCCCAAGGAAGAATCTTCTGGAACAGAGACGGAACCTGAGGAACCAGATCCTAACCAGGATTGTGACGAAGAATCAGACGTTGAGTCGGCATCAAGCGAAAAGAGCGAGAAGAGCGAAAAGAGCTCAAAATCTTCGTCATCCTCAGAACTCCGAGTTGATGTTAATCCGTCTCACAAGACGAACTCTGCACCTGCAGCGTCAGAGGAGAAGAAAGAATCTCCCACGGAAGAGATCACAGAGAAACTTGAGAAGGTCAAACTTGACCAACCAAGGCCTGAAACAGAATATGTTCAGAGTTCAGACGAAGAGCCAAGAAACCAAAATCTCCTAAAAAGGAGAAGGAAAAATTCCTAGTTCTCTTCGATCCTGAAACAGAAACCTATTATCGAGTCAACAGAAGCAAGCTCAACCTCGAATACGAGGAGCCTGCTGATGAGGAAGACCTCGTAAGAGAACATGAGCGCATCAGCGCTCGAATTCGAGAAAATACCAAGCACCGAATCTCGAAGTCACCGTCTAACCCGGCTATGCAACAGGAAATGCAAGAAAGAATCTGGGTTAGTCGATGGAATCGAAAAATCCGAAGTCCACTCATGATCAAAGATTCTGAGGCTCCTGACGAAGAGGAGTGGGACAGACCCAGAGAGTCAGCATCTTCCTCCTCTGTGCCTCCTAACAAGGAGAGATTTGTAGGAGTACGCAGGACAGCCATGAGCCTTAACCAAAGGATACGAATGTTGCCTCGACCAGACAATCCTCTCTGCGATCTTTGCAAACAGCCTACAGGCTATTTTTGCTATTCCTGTGGAACGATTGTATGTGCAGATTGTCGACTTACCCCACAGGGTAAACAACGGATGTGCGAGTGCGTCTTGCCAATCGATTGCCTTGAGACCTCCAAAGTGAGAGCAGGAATGACCTCAGAAGAGCGTCAGTTTTTATACGAGGCCATCCTCACACATGAGGACGTAGATTTGGCAGTCCAGAAAATCAACATGTATTGCGAACACGCAAGAAGTCTGTTCGAAAAGGACCATCCAGGCGTTGATCCATGCAGCCTTGATGATATTAGGAACAATCCTCCGAATACGTATGACAGCTCCACAGAGGCTCCAACCCTGGAGGAATATAAGAGCATTAACAAGAGTCACATCAATATCAAGGACTCTAGAACAAGCCACCCGGCTTCTTTTCTCTCTCTTACTGGCCACGAAGACAAACTGGTGCTCGACGCACATTACGAGATAGTTCGCAATAGGATGGCCGGTGTTAATGAGAAGAGAGAATACATTGAAGGCTCAAACCCAGACAGCGTATCGCTAAACCTAGTGGTATTCAACTGGGGAAATATGGATCGAGCGCCGGTGCCCGCAGGGAATCCCAAAAAGAAGCTCAAACCTGAGAAGGGATTCGATTATCACCCTCTTATTGACATGTGCTTCAACAATTCAGCTCATATTACCCTCGTACTCGAGGCAGGAGCACTTGCGTCAGAGTATTCGATCGCAACCATGCGACAACATGAATACAGGGGGATGCTAATCCATTCTCCTCCCAAGGAGCCTGAGGCACCCTCGATGTATATTGGAGTCAAGGGTGACCCAACAACAGACATCGCTCTCGTCCACCACTTTTACCGTCATCGAACAATGAAGCCTAAGAATGGTGGTCCCAAGAAGCGACTGTGGGCATGCCACGGTGCGGTATGCCGCCTCACCTTTGGGTACCACAGTACCATACCAGAGGCAAAAGAATGGGTCCACCCATATTCTGGCCAAAGGATGACGAGAGACGAGTTCATGCAGATTATCGGATATGACCCACTCAAGGGCAAAAATCCTGACAAGGATGGACCCACTGATGGCTCTTACCTCTCACCAGAGGCGTGCCTGACACTGTCGAACCTCGACCCCTCGCCGATTCTCTGTGAATGGAACGGCCATGTCGAGGGTGATGAGCCACCAGAGGAAGACTTTGAGTCATACGCAGAGATCTTCTCACAAGAAGCATCGAACGATCTTGACGAGATGTGGTGTACAAAAGGGCCTTACAAGGTCATCACCATCGCGATCGTCCATTTCAACTCGTTCATGACTCATAAGGAAGAACAGAGACGCGAACTGGTGAACGCGTTCCTCAACGAGGTTCTCCCTTTTAAACCGGATGTAATAGCGGGAGATCTCAATAATATTGCGTCGAGGCTCACCTTAAAAGGTGGAGACGTTCACCCGCGAAACAGTTTGTTTTCTCTATACCTGGAGAAGAAACTTGCAGCATTCAACAAAATAGCAGGAAGGCACTCACAAGTGCGACATCTTTGCTTGAACAACTCCGACCAGCACAGACTGGCACGTGCAGATCGTCTACCGGCGGACCCGGCGAAGAAAGTTGCTGACCTTGACTGTATCAACAGTTATATCCTTGACTGGAGTAAAACGCCGCACACGGCGTCACCTAGTCCAAGAGAGGTCACACCTGCCGCCGAAAGAACATACTGGGAACGAATCTCAGATATGTGGCAGGACACGAACAACAACAGGGATATTGATATCCGTCTGTTTGTCTCAGTCAAGCAGTACTATTCAACTTTTTCTAACCTTGACCTATGGTTGAGTCCCTCTGACAAAGATTGGCACAGCCCTTTGGGCTTCACGATACAACCAATCCTTACAAAAGGGAAACACAACCGGTCAGATGCCCAGGTCCAAAAGATCGCTGACAAGCGAAAGGCTTACAAGCAGCGTAATGCTGAATACTGGGGTTACAACGATTCATTCGTTTACTCATCCGGCAACAGCTGGTACGACAAATCGCAACCATCAGGTAGCCATCACAGATATGGAAGATTCTGGGAGTGGCCACAGCCTGAACGTCCCAGCGAGCCTGAAGGTCCTCCTCCAAGAAGGAACCAGGAATCATCGTCCTCTTCACAACAAGATCTACCAAGATCAAGGTCCAGGCCTCAAAGAACCAATATTGTTGACAAGCTCAACATGTCTTTGGAAGAGCTGGATGGACTAGAAGAAGAACCGTCACCAACAAAAAGTGACATCGAAGAACACGAAAGAGAAACATCAAACTTGATGTCTGCTCAGAGAGATGAAGAGGAACAAGAGGACGAATCCTCCAGCCGGAGAAGAAGAAGGAAGGCATCGCGTCCACCGTCTGCTCCGAGCGGCAAGGCACTCAGAACAGCTGCTACAGCAGCGGGATTGTCGGGCTGGTTCGGACACCGCAACCGAGGTGGAGCAAACGCAGAGTCTATCAAGACTGATGAAACTTCACTTCCAAACTCACTAACCAGTGAGCAGGACTTCTCCGTCTTCAGCATCGCGTGGAATGTGTTCTTGCTGCTAATGGGCTTACACTGGATGTGGAAGCAGATTACCAGGCCTCCTATCAGATGTATGGAGCGCCAACAACCAAAATCAAAAGCAGCAGCGAACCAAAGAGTTCCATTCCTCGAACCCGAGGATGAACCGCAGACGCGTGAACCTTTAGGACCCAACAGGGTCAATTCCGGAGAAACAACTGATCTGCGACCTATCTGGCATACTTCCCGGAGCGAAGTCTACCATCTCTCAGACAGCTGTTACCAGCTCAAGCAAGCAAGAGATGTTTGCAAGAAGGTGCTGTGCAAAAACTGCCTCCATGCAGTACAAGTTGCGGAGATTCGCAGGAACGATCCTTTCCAAAGAGGTGATACACGACCACGTGGCACCGAAAGAGACATTGAGCGCTTCCAGACCTACGATGATGCAAGTAACACTCCTCACATGACACAATTATTCAAGGATGCCTTGCATGCACAAATGGCCGAAGAAGCCATGCAGATTACCTATACATCGATCCCCAAGGGATCCTCGGCAAAAGCCAGAGGTACATCTGCACTCTCAAGTGCCGCATCGTCATCAGCGCCCAAGGCAATGCCACCAGGGCCTAACAAGGCAAACATGTCACCTCCACCTAAGAGTCCTCCGCCAAAGGCGAAAGGAACAGTACCTTCTGATCCTCCAAGACCAAAAGGTCCTACCAGAAGAGGAGGTCAAAATCGGCGCATTCAACGAAAGGCAGCTAGAGAAGCCCACAACAGTGGACTCTGCACCTATGCAGACGCTGCACTTGACGAAGCCAATCAAGGCCAGGCAATTAACGTTACGTGCCGAAACATAGTAGCAAGACACGTCAGCTCTATCGATGCAACGGTAGAAGCAGCCGGCCAGTTTACACAACGCGTGCTACAGCACGTAGAAACATATGATGAAGAGGAACCGTGGAGCACGGAGTTCCTACCAATCGTGGAAGTCCTATTCAGGAACTTAAGCGGCGACGAAACAACTGTCATACATGACAATCAAACGGTAACTATGCCTCTTGCGAAATACACAGACCTCCTCAGAATCGCACAAGCATTGCGAGGCTCTATCCAGAGAGACAAGGAGGAAAGAAAGGAACATCTTGACACCATCCAAGATACTCTATCCAGAGTGGAAATCCTTCTAACAGCACTGAAGGACTCAAGGACAGTCTTTAACCAATTGGTCCATTCCTCACTAGAGATAGAGCGAAGAAATAACAATCTCAAAAATGTCCTCGAGACACTCTTTTGACGACCAAAGCTCTGAGGAAGACCAGTCAGAATCTGACAATGAAGAAGTCCTAACTCCTTCTGCACCACAGTACTGGAATAGCCTTTATGCCCACGCCTTATCTCCTTCAGGAGATGAAAGTGAAAGATCATGGGCGTCCTCAGACGGACAGCTTGAAAGAAGAAGGGCTGAACGGGCAAAGGCTAAGCAGCCGCAACCGGCAAAAGCCAAGGCAACTCCAGTCAGCTCACAAGCTGCTCCAAAGGCCGAGCCAAAGGCGACAACATCCAACCATGGATATGATACTGCAGACGCCGCCTTCACCAGGGCTGAGAACAGACTACTCGGAATTTATTCAAGTTCCGAAGAAGATCACTCAGACCCGGATGAGCCACATCCGAACGTCTACGCTCGAGCCTATGATCCAAACCTGGATCCAAATCTGAGATAAGAGAATCTCAGAGTTTCACAACAGTGACTCACAAAGCTCTAGCAAGAGCAAAGTGAAAGGCTGCATAATTCGATGTAGAAAACATCACCAGACATGATCTTGTACAGATGATCTCTCTGACCAACATGCATGAGTGTGTGTGCAAAATGAGTGGAGTGTCCTCAGCAGTGTACTTCAGTGCTATACCTAGCATAAATAATATGCTGTTTTTATAATGAGTCCAAACTCCGCAACTGTGACAGTGGGCATAATAGTATATGTGTGAATGTGCGGCCATGCTTCCGGTAAAAGAAAATTAGTGTCTGTTTGAAACCATAAACCTCTAAAGGGGTAGCTCTAACAGGTACCTACAGCAATGGCTGCATGCTCATACATATACATTCCGCTGCCCATTGGCTCACAGTGGTTTTACCATATTGAGACAAGACAAGCTCTCCTTGCGTAGCAAGACAAAACAACTACTGTCCGTGTGCAGGGCGCTGCCCTTTGATCCTTAGGGAATAACTGGTCATACACCTCCTCACAAGGAGTATCCCTTGGGGGTGTATCGGCACAGGGGGGAGGGGGGGGGAGGGGGGGGGAGAGTGGGGTGGGGAGGGGAGGGGTGGAGGAAGCGCTAAAATCCACTGGAGAAGGCGAAAATTCACCGCCGGACCTTGGGGCTCATTGACACGTTTCCATTTTTTAGGGGGGCGGGGCGGTGGATTTTGGGATTTTCGAGGTGGGGAATAGAGGAAATCCGAATAGGAACCTCTGACCGCTTCGGCCGGGGCTGAGGCGAATAAAGGCCCAAGGTTTCTTAATCAGGGTCCTACATTAGGTCGTTTCGGCAGTGGGGGCCGGCCCGCACGAGCCTGATAATTGGTGTTTCTCGGTGTTCCGAAGCTCGGGCCCTAAACCAACCTAGACCTGTAACCGAAAAGACCTACACTTTTGGGATTCCTGATCACGGTTTCTATATACATAGTTCCTTCGAAAGGTATGTCTTTGGGCCACAGGTACACTCTGAAGCACATCTCGTGTTGCTTTTCGTTGCCTGTCTCATGCATTAGGACTTCAGGCCGGCGCGTTTCAGGACTGATTTTTATATACAGGGTTTATGATCTAGTGGGTTGGGGTTTAGGCATTTAGGTTCAACGGTGCATGAACGTCGTCCGGCAACCTCAAGCTCCAGGCTTTAGGGTTTAGGGTTAAGGGCCCCAAGTCGACTTCAATCCTTCCCCCGCACCCGTTTCCTGAAGTCTGCCCTACATCGTGACCTACCAAATCTCTCCACACCCTGAACCCACTTCATCTTGTCCGCGCGTTTTTCGGAGATCACGGCAGCCAAGGACTTTGCCAAAATTCTTTCCTTAAATCCGCATAATGAGCGCGGATCTCAGCCGTTGCTCTGGGGGCAGCTTGGGGAAGGTCCTGGGCCCTGTGCAATTGCGATCTCCTTTGGGTTCTACTATGTGCTTAAGAACCCCCAAAAAATGAAAAATGTATTCCTTATGGGGGTAATATAGGGATTATTATTTTCATTTTTTGTGGGTTGATGTCGCAGTTTCAGAGTTCCTTTTCCTGGCGCAATATGTGGCGCATTGGGGCATGCTCAATAGCTTCATGTTCTCATGGCCAGAAAATGAACAGTCATCTCTAAATCCTATAAACCCTACATCCTAAACCGAGCTTCAAAAAACCCAGGACTAAACTTAACCACAGTTCCTTTAAGAGTGTTGGGCTTCTGGTACTTGTCACTCGTCACCCAATTCGAGCCTGTACTAAGGCCCACCGGGCGTTTAAGATACCATAGTAGGGTCTATAGTAAATCATGTGGTTCCTTTTAATGGTGGCTTAACTTAATTAATTCTTCTAACACGATCCAGTATAAGTTGTACTACTACTGTTGATGATATAAATCCTGCATTACCTTGAGGACCCTAAACTATGGGAACAATGTTATATTCCTTGTTCTGGGTAATGCAGGATTTATATCATCAACCGTACTTCAAAGGCTTCCTGAGTTAAGCTTCTCCTCAGGACGTAGCCCGAAACCCTAGGCCAATTACTAGCGCACCTGTATTCCCAGAGGGTCCATATACACGACTATTATGGAACTAGGTCCCCAAAACCATAATGGGGATGGTCTTTAGGGCTTAACTCCATAATAGTAGTGTATATGGACCCTCTGGGATTATGGTACCCTTGGTATAGTAGTCCTCATGCGGGAAGATGAGCACGACTAGAATCAGTATGCCAAAGGGTCCTAAGTACCTAAATCGTAGAACGTAGGGTTGCTGTATTGTGACTATGACTTGGGAGGTATCCCGATAACAGCTACTAGGACCACTTGGGTGCTTGTCAAGAAGATGGTCCCTTTTTGGGTCCTTAGTATAAGGCGGCACCTAAAATTTAAGCTACCCCAAGAAGGGATCCTAATTTTGACAACCACCCATTTGGGTATGCTACGGCCCGATCACGGCCTGCTTTAAGGATCATGGGACTCAGTAATAAGTAACCGGGGTTATAAGTCCCTTAAGTGGGGCTATCCTAATTATCACCTCCTTATAACCTTACTTACTAAGTCCCATGAGCCTTTAAGTAGACCCTAAATCCTAAACCCCATAGAGCCCTTTAAGGAGCCCTATAGATCCCTTTAAGGAGCCTTTAAGAACCCTTACTAAGTAAGTCCCATGAGCCTTTAAGTAGACCCTAAACCCTAAACCCCATAGAGCCCTTTAGGGAACCCTATAGATCCCTTTAAGGAGCCTTTTAAGAACCCTTACTAAGTCCCATGAGCCTTTAAGTATTGGGTGATCAACCAGGAGGAGTCTCTCCTCCAGCTCTTCTTTATAGGATCCTTAAGGGAGGGTAGGGCTTCGGGGTTCGAGGGCTCTTAGGGTTATGGTTCTAGGGTCCTTAGGGTTTAGGGTTTTGGGTTTAGGGTTTAGGGTTTAGGGTTATAGGATCCTTAAGGGAGGGTGGTTCAAGGGGGGAGGGTATAAGGAATCCTTATGGGGACTGTAAGGGAACCTTAGGGAGTACTAGGGAGGATTAGGGATCACTAGGCTATATACCCCCCTTGGACCCCCCTCCCTTAAGGATACTACAACTTCTGCAACCCACCAAAAGACCCGACGCACCAAACCGCAGCTTCGAAACATCGAAGCACCCTGGACCCCAAGCCCTGAACCCTACACCCTAAACCCTAAACCCTAAACCCCAAGCCCTGAGCCCGAAAACGCGCACGCTAAACCGTTCAACCTCAACCTCTGGCCTTGAATTGAATTCAGAAGCGAAGCCCACACTCGCCGTTTTGAGGCCGGTCGCACGTGGGTCGGACCGACCCGTGCCTTGCCTCAGGGTTCAGGGGGGTTCAGTGTGGGTTTAGTAATGTAGGAGCTTAGGGGTTTAGGGTTTAGGTTTTAGGGGTTTAGGGGTTCAGGGGTTTAGGGGTTCGGGTATAGCGGGTATAGGGGACTATACTTCCTTAAATAGGCCTTATTAGGTCCTTATTATGGGCATTAAGGCCCCCTACCCCCGCTCCCCCAACCCTCTCAGGGTCCCTATGACTTAGGAATTGTTCGGGTTTCGGGGTCAGGGCCGCTGGGCTTGCAACCCTAACTTAAGCAACCTACATGACCACCAAACCCAAATCCTATAAGTACCTAATTGTCGGGTTCTTTGGACCCTTCGGCATTAGGGATAGGGCTTTGAGGGTTTCGGGTTTGGGATTTTGCGGTTGGGCTCGGTTTGAAGCGGGGGGTGCCACAGCCTCGGCTTCCACGGTTTAGAGGGTTGAGACCCTTTGACCTTCTATTTTGCGGCCTTCTTATTAAAGCTAAAGCCTTAAACCCTAAACCCCTAAACCCGTAAACCCTAAACCCTAGGCTAAAGCCGACTTCATGACAGTCTCTTGGCCCATTAGGTTTCGGCTTGTGGGTAAGGGAGGTGGGGCCTCGGAGTTCGTTTTTTTTTTTTTTGTTTTTTATTGCTTTTTTTTTTTTTTTTGTTTTGTTTTGTGGCCGCTAGCTCTAAGGCTGTTGAGGGCTTTCTTGCTAGACGGTTGATGATTTAAATCCTGCATTACCCATAATAAGGAATATACCATAGTTCCCATAGTTTAGGGTCCTTAAGGTAATGCAGGATTTGTATCATCAACAGTAGGACTTCTGAAGACAGAGCTTCCCAAACTTCTGGTTCAAAGCACGCTCTTCTTTGCCGAGGCACCAGTTTCAGGACTCAACTCCTAAACGGCCCTAAGACTCCTGAGTCGTAAACCCCAAACCCAGAAAACTCTCTTCTATAGTATCCTCAGGATTTGTTTTTGTTCATGTAAAACCCAAGAGACCATTAGAGATAATTGATAATATGTTTATCATGGTTCTAAGGGGGGGTATAGTCTTCTCTCCAACATCCAACACCACACCTGATTCCCTTCCAAAGATTATTATGAGCAACCAATCGAACCGTTAGAAACACCTCCAAAATACCGTAGAAGCGGTACAAAATAAAGTAATATATTAGAACCTCTCTACAGGACATTCCAAAAAGGTGTACGGCTCCCCTTTCACCTTAAACCCCAAATCCCTAAACCCTAACCCCCAAAACCCTAAACCCCTAATCCCCTACACCCCTTAACACCCCTAAACCCCGTAAACCCTACAGCCCATTGCTTCCCCTTCTGCAGTTGGCCCCTGGTGAGATCGCTGGAGAAACGGAGGAGTCCTGTTGTATTCGGATTGCTTTGCAGGGGTTCAGCACTTTCCCTTATAGTAACCCATATAGACTCCTTTAAAGGAACCCCCAACGCCATAATGTAGAGTTTGGGGCTTAGTGTTTAGTTTTCAGCGGTTTAGATTACTTATTGGTTTTTGTTTTTTTTTTGCACGGCGTCCTCCAGTTGCGTGAGGCTTTGAGTTTTTGCAGTCAGGGGATGCAGAGTGTAGAGTCTGACAGTTTTCTGGCTTGAGGTTTAGGGTTTAGGGTTTAGGGTTACAGGAGGGGTGGAGGGTTTAGGGTTTCCTCGATAGGGCTATGCCAAGGGTGAGCATGGAGCGGTCAGGGTACACTGGAAATGCTGGGCTGAGACTTTTTCTGACCATCTATGCACCTTGGAGGCTGACACACTCAGCCCACACCCGCTGCCTCAGACCCCGAAGCAGTCGAAATCATGAGCCCCAAACCCCTCTCCATCTCAATGCCTAAACCGCGAACAACTTGAGGTCCTGTAGTTTTCACTCATGCTTTAGCTAGTAGAAACTTACTTTAAGGCGGAAAACTTTCCTGTGCCCTACAAGGCCCTAAGCTCCAAATGTTCCGAACGCGCAGACCCCGAAAG